>CAUYUJ010019865.1:25000-35000 GCA_963575745.1 Prorocentrum cordatum | reverse complement strand
CGGTTAGTGGCAGGAAAAGAATTCAAAAAACTTTGAGGTCGCTTCGGCACGAGGGCGCCCCAGCTGTAGTGTGCCTCGTCCGAAATTTTCAAAATAGGAAGATTCCCTAGCTTAGCCATCCCGAGGAGTGGATGGCCTCGCTCCTTCCCCTCTTGTTCACAGTAGATGAGTACATTGAAGGATCATGTGAACATGGAGCCCATACTAAGCCAATGGCTAATTTCTTCAAGACCTCTAAGGCAGTGGTCAGAGGAGTCCTGAGAGGATGTCGCACAGCTTCTTTGAAGCAGAAGGCGAAAAAGCTAGACGCTAAAATCACTCACCCTGAGGCCAAGGCTGAGCGGGATGGTCTAGGGACCTTGAGGGAGTTTGCGGGGTGAAAAGCAGCTCCATATTCGCAACCACCCCGAAGGCAGAGTCCCCAGGTCTAAACAAGACCTCGAGAAAGGTACCCGCATTGCATTTGGCCAGCTAGAACATGCTGACATAATTTATAGAGAGAGTTTGTGCAAGACGTAGAATGATGGCCAGGTCTGGCCTGGTTCAGCTGTGATGGTTCGATTGGAGCTCCGAAGCAAGATCGAAAGCCACGAGCTCCGATCTGATTAACAATGACTTGTTGTGCCTTACAACAGATGAGCCCTGCTGTTCTTCCCAATGATTTAAGAAACGCGTTTCACTCAGTTGTTCGGCAATTTCTTCTAGACATGGGGGGGCCAGGAGACTTCGGCCAGGTCATTCAAAACAACGCTATCCCCCTTTTGCCAAGTTGAACCCGTTGAGGAGATGCTTGCCAACCCAGCCATCCTGCACAGCACTGATAATGCCCATGTGAAGGGCATGCCGAAATCAAGCGTAGACAGAACTTGGTCTGAGGTTGGCAATGTACATGAGGCTGCCCTAGTGTGTATAAAAAATGTCGGGATGTCACGTGCATATTGTCTGGTGAACGTCAATGTTTGGCCGGTGCAGGTTGAGATAACTGCTATCTTGGTACGACATGATTTGCTCATGTCGCGAGATGCCCCGCACGCGCAGCCTGTCGAGCACGTTCTCACCCTGGATACCGACAATGTTGACGACGTGACGGGTCTCTCCAATGTGGACGACCTTGTCACGTTGGCTGCCCTGCGTGACCCCAGCATGTAGAGAGATGCTCTAGATGTAGTCAGGATCGCTTTTTTTACGAGGCTGGTACGAAGCGAGGGATGACGCCAAACGTCGAGAATGGAAAAACTGAAACCATGTGGTGGCTTTTGGCAGAGGCTCCAAGAGAGCCCTAAATGATTGTACAAGTGCACATGTGCCCCTCACTTGCTTTGTCATCATGACATCAAGATTCAACCCACCAAGCAGTGGAAGTAGCTTGAGTTCCAGCCCCGTTGGGACCTCAGCGTGGCTCCAGGGATCTCCGCCAGGGTTGCAAAAGCCCAAGAGGCTCGAGAGAGTGTCCCAAAAAACGGTCACAAAGACGTGGACATTGACAAACAGCATCCTCTTAGATATGCCAAGGCGAGTGATTCCTCACACCTCTTTCACAAGTGCTCTGTGTGGCCCAAACTAAGCAAAAAGAAAGACGGAGGAACGCCTCGGGGCAGCTCAACTTCACACTGTCAAGGCAGCTTTGTCACTCACGTGGGATGCAGACAACTTGCTGCAGCATCCAGCATGTGATGCATGCATTGTTTCTGAAGTTATGCCTTCCCATGCGATCGTCAGCCTAAGGAGACTACGACTGTTGGAACGGCTGATGGAGACAGGACCAAAGGTGCCCACCAGGTTGTGCGAAGCTCTTTGTCATCTGCCTGGTAGCTGGAGCCACCAGGTGGCCGAGGATGTATTATGGCCCAGTGATCATGTAAGACTCCCCCAGAAGAATATCCCAAGAGAGATGTTCCGTGGTGGCTAAGAAAAGCCAGGGATGACCCTAGGAACTGGCTCCGTCTATGTTCTACGTGCGCTAGCCGAAAAGAAGTCCTGAATGGATTGTTGGACCAGCAGGGACAGCATAAGTTTCAAGCAGGCTTTCGAAACGTGTATTCCAGGGGGGGGGGCTTCCAAGTCCGTCACACCTCAGGCACACCCAAGGAGACAACTACGATATATGCTAAGACTGCTCGCTTGTCACTACAAGTCCTGGAACGCTCATTGATCACAGGACAAAGAGCTCACCCGTGCTTTGGCTGCGGGAGAGACGTTGGATCACGAATCCGGCTGCTCCGCCACCTTCGGCATGGGAAGAAGACATGTTAAACAGGCTGGCCAAAAAGTTGTGGCCACTTGCAGTTTCGGCCATCAAGCTGCTAAATGAAGCAGATGTTCAGAATGCCAAAGGACTGTCAAAAAAAAAGGTAGATATGCTAGCTTTGCCGCAGAACTGCCGACTTTAGTATTTGGGCCCAGTCTTAAAGGACTCCAGGTTCCCCCTGTAAGCAAGTTCTCCCCGAGCCAATTCCAAACTAAATTCGAAGGTGAAGAAGAGCAGGTAAGTTGAACTGCTCCTGCTCCAAACCGAGCATACTACATATGTACTGCATGTCACACAATACAAGCGTAAGGATTATGATGTTCAGCACTTCCTGGAGATTCATAACAGAGATCCCCAGACTGACCTTGCTGTCCTAACTGCTGCAGTTGGCAATCCAGAGTTTGACCTGACCAAGGGGCTCAGGCGTCTTCTTGATCTGATCCTGTCCAAGCGTGTCAGTGCTGTCCTGGCAGTCTCTCCTTCAACTTCCCTGAGGCAGATGATGGACAGCGACAGTGACTTGAATGACACATTGCGCAAAGATGAACATCAACGAGGGCTCCCGTGGATGCAAGGATCGCATACGAAATCCGTGAATAATGCCATCCTCGCTCTGGGGGCGTATATGAGCTGTGCGCTTGCGTGTGCGGTTTCAGGCTCGTGCTTTTCATTGAAGTTCTCAGAGACACTTTCAGATTCATACATATTGCCTTTGCCAGAGGCCCGCCACCTTCTCCAAAATGAGTGGACAAGGCCAGAGCAGGCAGGTTATTCGTTTTTCTCTTCCATCTTGCGAATCGACCGTGCCGTCGGTCATTGCCCTGAACTTCGGGCAACGCAGGTCAGAGCTGCTAGAAGATAAAGCAGCAGGAGTCTCGACGAGCAACTGGCAGCCAGCATGCACGCGAGCATCAGTAGCCTCAACGATGTTCCAGGGAGTGCTGCAGGTCCGATTTCCGATCCTGAGTTGGTTCCCCTCCTGGCCCAGCTGGACCCGTACCAGGACCGCGTTCCAAGGGCCAGGACCATGGAGCCGAGACATCGAGGCCAACCCCCTTCCTGTCCTCCTCCTCCTTCCTTCCCCTGCTCGTGCATGCTTCCTGCATATGTAGGCAAGTTCAGACACAGAGACATTCATCGTCCCCATGGTCGTTTGCGAGCAAGGAGGAGGATGAGGAGGAGGAGGAGGAGGAGGAGGAAGAGGTTGAGTGCACCCACCATGCCACCATGCATGCCATGCCAGCGGGGGAGACAAGGCTGGACAGGGGACAGGATGCAGCCGCTTCGCGACCATGCGCCCCTCGCAACCCGCGGTCGGCCGCGTCGCGGCGGACGCAGCCGGGCACGCATCAGACGAGGGCTCCCTCCCTGCGATTTTAGGACAAGAACGCGCATGCTTGCCGCACCCCCGGTTCCAGGCATCGCCAGGCCCTCGTGGTCGCGTACCCAAAAACGATGCAAACGCATGCTGTGCCTCCCCTTCTGAGCGACTGCTCCATCACAGTGCCACGCTCTCCCTCGCGTGCGACGCGCGCACGCGATGGTCCGCGAAGGAGGAGGGGACGAGCGAAGGGTCCCACGACGAGGCCCCGCCGAGGCCGGATGCCTCGCGCGCACTCCCCCGCCACTCCTGGATCTGCTGGCCAGTGGCGCAGGCGACAAGGCGCCAACGCGCACAGTCAGCCCGGCCACGAGCGCGCACGCAGGAATCCTGAGAATCCACAAGGAATGGCGAATCCACAAGGCCAGAAACCTGAGCACAAGGAATGAGAATCCACAAGGAATGGAGAATCCACAAGGGATGGCGAATCCACAAGGCATGGCGAATCCTGAGCACGAGGCCAGAAACCCTGAGAATCCACAGGGAATGGCGCCTCGCTCTCACTTCCGCCAGCAGGCCTGCCGCCCTTCCACCTCCGCCGACGCTCGCCGGCTTTCGCCGCCGCCTGCCGCCGAGGGCCAGGGTGCGCCGCAGGAGAGGCCCCTGTCCGTCTCCGCAGCGCCCAGCGGGGCAAACCGCACGGGTCCCCCGACCCCAGACTTCGTGACGTCTGCACAGCGTGGACACCCAGAGATCTCGACCCCTTTCTTGGGGTAGAATTTCCCTTCACCGGGTTGATTGGCAGTGACTCGCACTACCAAGCAATACTATGGCATACGACTCAGAAGGAATAGCATGAGCTCGTGCACGATCAATAGAGTTGCGTGCGTTGTCGTTTCGCACCGTGCATCAACGAATCTCGACCCCTTCCCCAGGATCAGTTTTCCACCCCGAGCTAGATCTTCATTGATGGCCCCGGGGCCAGGAAACGGCCTCTGCATTCGGGGATCCACTGACCCGGGTCAATCCAAAGCTGGGTCAGTCAGGCCTTGCAGGGTCCTGCATGAGGGGCTGGAAAGCCTCCAGGATCCGACGAGATCGCCCGAACACCTGGAATATATGACCCTGACCCTGGTCTGGGGAAGTCGTGCGATGCCGCCCGCTGCGAGGCCTCGTGGCGGGCTTGGCCACCACCGATCGGCCCAGCGCCTCTCGAGCGCGTCTCGGAAGGCCGGCGGGGGCTTCTGGCACACCCGGCGCCCGGCACAGGGGGGGAACAGTCTCGCGCCGTCTTGGAGGTTGGGCTATCTACATCCATACTGGAGCGATCTCGGCCGAACATCTTCCCGAGGATGCCCCTGACCAGCGGTTGCAGGGCCAAGACAGCTCCAAGTAACACCCGGCCTATGGCGCTGACGCCGCCGGCAACCTGCGCTGCGCCGGGAGGGAACCGCCGATGAGGCCCCGAATCTGCCTGCAAAGTCTGCGTGGGGAAAAGAACTTCCACCTCCTCTCGTCGTGAACTAACCGCGACGGACAAACGTTTGAAATATTTGGCCTCCAAGGTGTACTCGCCTGGCCTTGGGACCGTCAAACAGCAACCCGCGATGAAAAACCGATCCTGGAGAAGGCGTCGGGACCTTCGCGGGTCCACGTTGCGAAAAAAAACACAGTGTCGAAGTCCTGAGGACAAAGAAGATGAGGTACGAGACTGAAGTTCACACATATCCGCCGCGAACCGATGTCTTAGAACTCAAGGGGGTGGTGGACATGGCCATGGTTGGGCCCTATGGGGGGAGCCAAACATGTCTGTATCCATCGCCTCCAGGGGTCCAGCATCATGAATCCTAGCCTAGAAAGAGGAGAAGAGAAGAGGAGAGACAGGAGGAAGAGGAGGAAGAGGAGGAGGAGGAGGAGGATAGGAGAAAGAACCCAGCACTTCCGCCAGAACCCGGAACTGGGAACCCGGAACCTGGCCGTCCACCGACATCGGCCTGGAACTTTCGCCAAATCTTTCGATTGCCGCTAGAACCTCTTCAGCGGAAACACTGATGAGTGAACAAATCTCAGCCTCGACGGAGAAGGAGGAGGAGAGACAGGAGGAGGAGGAGGAGGAGGAGGAGGAGGCGGAGGAGGGACAGGAGGAGGAGGAGAGACAGGAGGAGGAGGAGGAGGCGAGACAGGAGGAGGACGAGGGACAGCAGGAGGAGGAGGAGGAAAGGAGGAGGAGGAGGAAGAGGAGGAGGAGGAGGAGGAGGAGAGACAGGAGGAAAAGGAGGCAGAGAAGAGATAGGAGGAGGAGGAGGAGGAGGAGGAGGAGGAGGAGGAGGAGGAGGAGGAGGAGGGGGAGAGACAGGCGGAGGAAGAGGAAGAGAGACGGGAGGAGGAAGAGAAGGAGAGACGAGGGGCAGCTTCTCGTTGGATCCCTGCCGCCGTGGTGATGTTCGCGTTGGCGGGCTCGAACACCTGGATGCCGCCCGCGAGCCCGATGTCGCCCTCGCCGAACTCGCAGCGCTCTTCCAGCCTTTGGGTCGTCGTCACCGCCGCCATCGTCGTCGTCCTCGTTTTCGTCGTCACGGGGTGGGGAGACCCCCAATTGTTCTTGACATGAAACACACCACGGTGGACAATGTATTGCTGTTTTCGGCCTCTGCGGGACCTCGCACTGCCCCGAAAACGTCAAAAACGGCTCGGGATGAGAAGCGGGCCCCGAGGAATGAGTCAGGACCTTCGGGGGCCCATGTTGTGAAAAGATCGCGGCGTCGGAATTCTACACTTCAAAAAACACGTTTACAGAGTGTACATATGTTTTGAACTTAGATCTGATTTTCAACCAAAGAAACAGGTTTACATAGTAGATCGATGTTGTTGAAGTCTGGTATGACTTCAACACAAAACGTTTACAGAGTAAGTCGGGACATCCGGGGTCCACGCTATTTTTTATTTGAAAAATATTATGTAAGACAAGAAATAACGGCGTCGGAGTTCTGGGAGTCGGAATTCTGGGAAGGAGGAAGTTCGAAGAGGTGTTTCGGCTTCGCCGCCCTCGGCCTCCCAGAATAGGCTCTCTCGGCGCCCCTGGGACCGTCGAGAGTCGATCCAGGACAGAAGACAAGCGGGAGAGGTCCCGGGAGAGGTCCAGGGGCCAACATTGAGCGGATTTCAAAAGAGGAGGAGGGGGAGGAGGAGGAGGAGGAGGAGGAGGAGGAGGAGGAGGAGGAGGAGGAGGAGGAGGAGGAGGAGGAGGTGGAGGTGGAGGTCGAGTTTTTGTGCCGAAGTAAGACAAAGCCAGGACGGGGATTGAAGTTTGGACGAGGATAAATCCAGACTTTCTGAGGTCCGGCGGCCCTGGAAGAGCGATCGGGCGCCGCGGCCTTCTCAGGGCGTTCCGGAACGCTCTGAGGGCGTTCAGGAACCCTCTCGAAGGGATTTGTCCTCGTCCTAGCCCCGCCCGACAGAAAGTGCCGAGATGCCGAGAGGTAGGTTCACAAAGTTAATAAGCTGTCCATCCAGAGGCCCGCGGTGAAAAGGGGCCGCCTTCGTGAATCTGCCGCTCGAGCTCACAATTCTAGGGTCGTCACATGTGCGGGGACCCCAAACGAGACCACCTGCTTGAAACGAGACGGCCCTCCACTTGCGTAACGACATGGCACGATCCAACATGTAACCATACATGCCGAAGAAACATGTAACGAAAACCCACGTTTAAAAGAACCGCCCTGCACCCCTGCCACTGATCGAAACATCGGGACCAGGTGTGCGCGGCGCCAAAGCGAATGCCACGTTTTGAGAAGGAGCCGCTCGCCATCCGCGTATCTGCGGGCCACCGTTACCTAAAACGAATGCCGCACCATGTCGGCACGGCCCGGTGGGCGCTTCGCCTGGACACGTGCTGCAAGCGACGGCCCAAAAGCCAAAAGAACCCAAGCTCCCGGCGCTTACACGACTAGAGGGCTGCCAGAATTGCAAAATCGCGCTCTCGCCTAGACTTTACACTGCATCACCAATTGCTCTGAATAAGAACTCGAAAGACAAAAGGAGTGTAATGCGGTCCGCTTTCAGAACAGAAGTTCCGCCTCAGCTTGCCCTACCGATAAGGCTGACGCACGGACACACAAAGACACATATACACACACACACACACATACACGATCGCACGCACTCACGCACGCACGCGCGCACATACACACTCTTTGCGGCGGCGGCGGCGGCGGCTAGGCAGAGTGACTGCGCTGGCGATGTCGCATTAGTGGGGCACACAAGACGCAAATTAAGCCGCAATGCACGGGGGAGAAAGGAGGACGCCCGGCGCGGGCAGGAGGAGACCGGGTGCCAGGCCCGCTCAGAACGGGGCCAGGCGGCGGCGGGGCAGCGCTGGGGGCAGGGGCCAGCAGCGGCGAAACAGCTTTGGGGGGGGGAGGCCAGGCGGCAGCAGGAAGCGGCGCCGGGGGGGGGGGGGGGCAGCGCCCAGCACGAACTGGGAGAGCGAAGGCGGCGACCAGCGGGAGTCCCGGGTGCCGAGGCCACCATGTGACCTGCGAGGCGCCCAGGGCAGCGACAGGGACGAGGCCACCACCTGGGCCGGCCAGAGGATGGAGCGACGGACCGCGGGGCCCACCGGCAGGGGAGCGGGGGCGGCGCCCGAGGTGCCAGGCCGCGACTGCCGCTGGGCCCGCCAGGGCCGGGGCGGCAGGCGCCCGGCCGGGACGGCAGGGAACGGGGGGCGCGGCAGGGAAGAGCAGCGTGCCATAGGGGAACAAGAAGTGACACGAACCTATAAATTTGAAATAAACCCTAAACCCTAAACCCAAAACACAGTCCCCTGACTATTTTGAACTAATTTGGAATATGTTTAGGGGTATTTACCTAACAGCGTTTGCTGATAGGTTTCTAGTAGGGTCAAAACTCCTCAGGGGGGTCTGGGCGGGTGCCGGGGAGGAGAACCGGGAATCGTTTTTCGCCAACAGTCACACACTTCGTGCTCTTCGACCTCCCAGAACTCCATTCCCGGGCCACATTCTGGAGAACCGGGAACAGAGCCGGGCTCGCTTTTCGCCAACAGTCACACACTCTTCGACCTCCCAGAACTCGATTCCCGGGTCACTTTCTGGAGAACCGGGAACAGAGCCAGGCTCGTTTTTCGTCAACAGTCACACACTTCGTGCTCTTCGACCTCCCAGAACTCCATTCCCGGGCTACATTTTGAGTGCCCGGAGCCAACTGTAGGCCACTTCGTGCTCTTCGAGTTCCCAGAACTCCATTCCCGGGCCACATTTTGGATGCCCGGAGCCAACTGTAGGCCACTTCGTGCTCTTCGATTTCCCAGAACTCCATTCCCGGGCCACATTTTGGATGCCCGGAGCCAACTGTAGGCCACTTCGTGCTCTTCAAGTTCCCAGAACTCCATTCCTGGGCATGATTTTGAATGCCCGGAGCCAACTGTAGGCCACTTCGTGTTCTTCTAGTTCCCAGAACTCCATTCCTGGGCCACATTTTGAATGCTGAGGCAGGCTGATGCTGCGGCCGAGGCAGGCTGAGGCTGAGGCAGGCTGAGGCTGAGGCCGAGGCTGAAGGCAGACTGAGGCTGAGGCTGAAGCAGACTGAGGCTGAGGCTGAGGCAGGCTGAGGCTGAGGCTGAAGCAGGCTGATGCTGAGGCAGGCTGAGGCTGAGGCTGAGGCTGATGCAGGCTGAGGCTGAGGCAGGCTGAGGCTGAGGCCGAGGCTGAAGGCAGACTGAGGCTGAGGCTGAAGCAGGCTGAGGCTGAGGCTGAGGCAGGCTGAGGCTGAGGCAGGCTGAGGCTGAGGCTGAGGCAGGCTGAGGCTGAGGCTGTGACTGCGACTGCCGTTGCCGCTGCGACTGTCATCGCGAATGCGACTACGACTGCGAGAACAGCAGAATTCTACAACTGGATTTTCATCTGAATCGTAAGGGGAATGCTTTCAGATATGCTTCTACATATCGCTGTTAGGTTGCTTTGCCGGGATAATTATTATTTTTCGTCGACAATCCCTCCGTATAGGGGGACACGCCCGACTCCACGGCAGGGCTGGCCAGCGAGCCAGGCGGGCCGAGAGGCGAGCGGGGGGCGCCAGCCCAGGGGAGGAGGCAGACCCGCGGGGCGGGCAGGAACGCAGGGGGGCGGCGGGGGGGGGGGGGGGGGGCGAGGCCCACCGGGCCCCGGTGCGGCGCAGGACCCGCACCACGAGCACTCCTCCTCCTCCCTCCTCCTCCTCCTCCTCCTCCTCCTCCTCTCCTCCTCCTCCTCCTCCTCCTCCTCCTCCTCCTCCTCCTCCTCCTCCTCCTCCTCCTCCTCCTCCTCCTCCTCCTCCCTCCTCCTCCTCCTCCTCCTCCTCCTCCTCCTCCTCCTCCTCCTCCTCCTCCTCCTCCTCCTCCTCCTCCTCCTCCTCCTGATAACTCGGGGTGATCCAGG
>CAUYUJ010019865.1:0-20000 GCA_963575745.1 Prorocentrum cordatum | reverse complement strand
CCGACAAAGCTCCGGTACGTCATTTCGGGCCAGCAGCCAGGGCGCCAGAGGTGGGAAGAGACGACGTGGCGGGAGATGAGTCTGACCAGGAGAAAGAGTCAGACCATGACGATGAAGCAACAGAACAACCTATGGCCTACCTGCATGAAAATGTGGCAGAGTGCACAGTTGCAGTGGATCCAGTGCATGACGTCGCTCCAGTCCGCATGATGCAAGCGTTGCAAGGCACGCTGGCGGCACTGCAGGAACAGGCAGCACGCATCGCAAAGAACGAAGCGACACCGACAGTGGCAGACAGCAGCGGTGCTCTTCAGCCTGTTGCAGACGAAGGCGGCAGGCATACTATGCACAGCATGGTTCTCGATGTGCAGACCGCTGCTCGTTCGTTTGACGATCGAGCGCACATGGTACTGGAGACAGCGCAAGCAGGAGCAGACGCGTGCAGGGCGGTTGGCCCGCATTCCTTGTCGGTGCCTACGCAGAAACCCTTGAGTTCTTTCGACAGCAGGTCCTGGCCGGCGTGCTTCACAGAGTTCTGGTTCGGCGACGGCGCGCCGAACCTCCAGCGGGAGCGGCCCATGTTGTTCGAACAGGTCGCACGACGCCTCATCAATCTGGAGGAGCTCGAGTACTCTCTCGTGACCGACGAGGAGCCCTACGAAGCAGCCTGCCAGAGTCGCTTCAACTCGCCGGAGATCGTCAGGCAGGAAAGGCTTCGGCACTGACCTTCAGATCCTTTCAGAGGCGTCGGCGGAGGATTTCATGGAGGCGCTGAACATCGCCAAGCCAGCCGACTGCATCGGCTCTGCGATTTCACGCCCGGGTATGCCCGCCAAGGTCAGGACTGCCCTCAGGACGTTGCTACTCAGCACTTCCGATGCGCCTGGCACCGAGGGTCGGAAAACCGCACTCCGCTTCGACGGGCATGCCAACAACCTCAAGTTCGGCGCGGCCAGCTTTTTCGTCACACCGAACTTAGCGGACACGTACAGCCCGTTAGTCCTCCAGCTTCACGAAGGGCCCGGAAAGCGGAGCCACGTTGCACATCCGCGAGGGCGCGGTTGCCGCGGTTGCCAGGGCTGCCGGTGCTTCTCAGCCTGCTGGCCCCGACCTGCGGAGTCCAGCGCCGACCATGCCTTCTCTGGAGCGTACGCACCAGATTGTGGCAGCAGACCCGCGGGCGCAGGCCAAGTTCTTTCTGCTGATGACCGAACTCCACTACCGCTACATCATCGGCTTGGAGCGCCTGCTTGTGGGCCGCACAACGCTAGCCCGACAGGCTGCGTCAACGGAGGACGAGGTGGCAGCGTCTCTGCAGCCGTGCGCGGCGCCAGGCACCACTGACGTGCAGGCGCCCTTCGAAGCACAAGGGCGGGGCTTCGCGCATGGCCACGGCAAAGGCCACAGCGTCATCGGTCCTACGATGGCGCGGCTGCGATCCGCCGTGGTCGGAGGGCTGCGCACCGCCGCTCGGAAGCTGCGAACTGCGGTTCTTTCCACCGCCATGACCGTGCAGTACGAAGCTGCCAACGAGCCCGCGCGGCAGCCGGGCCTTCCTGACGTCGCGCCTGAGCCTTTCACGGCCAGGCAGCAGCGCCAGAGCCGCATGGATGGAGGCGAAGAGGAGGACGGCACCCTGCGCGACGAGGTGCCGCTCGGCCCGCCGGTGGAGCAGCCGCACCTCGTGGAGGAGCGCGCTCGCGCGGCCGCAGAGAACCGGATGCCTGCAGTCGGCGCTGCAGCGTACCGGGGCCTCCCGCTCACAGGGGCCTTCCAGTCCACGTTTCCGGCCTACAGCGAGCCAGTTTCGGGCAACTTGATGGAGCTCCTCAGCCTGTCATGCCAAGCAGTCATGTCAGCCTCTTCGAGACCAACGAGGATGGAGCGATTGTAGGAGTCCTCAACCCAGATGACTCGCCAGCCTCAGTCGACGAGATCAACGCAGATGCGGACGCGTGGGCCGCGGCATTCAGCCATGACTTCTTTTGCAACATCTGCTCCAATCACGAGCACGACTGCACCGAGACTTGCGTCAAGTACGCCAAGAAGAAGCTCGAGGCCAAAGAGAGTCTGCGCTCGAACAGGACCCCCTCGTGCCGCTTCTGGTTCTTTCGCATCCAGCAGGTATGTCTCGCAGGCCGCACCAAACGAGTACGTCGGCGCGGCAAGCCTTTGGTCCGGACTCCCTTCATCGACTTTTCTGATGACCGCAACCAACGGTGCCGCTGCCAAGTAAAACGCGATCAGCCGTTCAGGAGCTCCAGCAACGACGTCTGTCAGGCGACGAGCCGTTGCAACGTGGATTTCCAATTTTTGATGTGCGCGCCTGACGAATCCGCCGACGCAGCAGAAATGCTTGAGCCTGGTGGTGCTGCTCAGCCTGCGCAGGACGAGCCGCCTGCGCCTGCCCCTGCCCAGCTGGTCAAGCGCAGAAGGCTCACCAAGAAGACAACCATCAAGAAAATCTTTGGCTCGACTATCGCTGTGCGCCGACCACAACACCTCAAGTGGCTCTACGGTTGTGGCCCCTTGCAGCCACAGGATGCGGCGGTCGTGGAGAGCTCCCAGGTGGCTTCCCAGAAGGCTTTCTCCATGGACTTCTACATCACGAAATACCAAGGCAAGATGATGGAGTCCATGACGCCACTCTTCCAATCCATGCTCGGCGGCACGCAGCGTCTGGAACAGCAGGAAAAGAGCAGGAGCAGGAGACTCGTGAGGTGCTGCGTGAGGGCGGCGCTGATGGAGAGGACCAGACGCTGGCCAAGCGACCCCGCACGAACGAGGATCTCGCTCGCCGCGCTCGGCGAGTCTGTATCCGGCTAGCGTCGATGGCGAACCGCTGCTTCTGGCTCTCCACGACGGAAGTGGCGTTGCACATCCTCACGGGCGGCGACCGCCTCCAATCGCACCATCATGCGCGGCTCTTCACGAGACAGCTGCAGTGGGCCTGCCAACAGTGCATGCGCTTGCTGAACCATGAAGGCGTGGGAGAGCTGCAGCATAATGACCAACTGCCAATACAAGCTGTCCGCATCCAGATCCCTATCGCCGCCGATGAGGAGGAGCACGCAGCAGGTGAGCCCAGTGGTGCTTCTGAGCCTCCTGGAAAGCTGTCCGCTGATGCTGACCAGACTGGCGTTGCGGACTGCGAGGACATGCAGGCGTGCACCTCAAGCACGAACACGGCCGACGACTACGCTCACAGGGGCCCTCGCCTGCTGACAATGCCGTACTACATCTACCGGATGTACGTCCGGCGAGTCCCGAAGCCGAGCCGCCTGAAAGCTGCTGGACCGAGATTCTTTCTCTTCGAGAACCACTATGTTATGGCTCCGCGGCACGCGCAGGAGGTCCAGTTGACGCGGATGCACATCCCCACCATCGAGGGCTTCCAGTGCCTGGGCACAGGACCCGGAACAAAACTCGCTCTTCAAGGCCCTCCTCTTCACGCCTTGGGCGTGCGAGGGGCCCCTCTCTTGTGGCAGCGTTAACCAGTACAGCCATATGTTGAGGAACTGCGCCTGCCCTGCCGTTCGCCCACACTCGTTCGAGCGGGCGCGGCGGCTTCGATGCGCGGAGATCCACGCACTGGCGGCGCGCGCGGACTCCAGGCGCCGCCTGGCTCGCAAGAGGCTCGCGCTCGCGGACACGACCCTCTTCTCCGAGCTGAAAGAACCCAGGGCGAACCTCGACGAGGGCGACCTGGTGCTCCTAAGCCTAACGCACTTCGCAAAGTTTCAGCTAGCGCGGCGCATGCCAGTGGAGGCCGCACGGCGCATCCTCGCCTTCAGCGACCACCTCTGCCGGTGGCACGAGGAACAGTGCACCCTGGCGGAGTCATGCGCGTACGCGGCGCGAGACGTGCTGGCGCACGCGGACCTCGCGGCGGAGGCGCGGGTTAAGCCTCGACCAACAGCGTCTGCACACCTCGAAGCGGATGAAGACTCCGCGAGCGACGCCGAAGAGCTCAAGAAGCGGGTCCCGCTGGAGCTGGTCGACGCGGGCGGAGGCGGCGGCAGCGACGTGGAGGAGGAAGCGGACGACGCCGCGATTACCGAGATCTCCCTGTTTCCGCTACGGGACCACGTCAGAGCAACCCAGCTGGCCCTGCAGCAAGACCAACTGCAGCGCTTGGACCAGAAAAGCCGCCTCAGCTATGCCGATAAACAATTGAGGAACCTCAACCGAGCGCACGGAGGCATGCTGCAGGCGAGCTTTGGACAGCCAGCCAGCAGCGGCGCGCGAGAGCATCTGGGCACGCGGCTGGACGAGAGCTTTTCTGACATGCTGTCCCTTCAGCGGCAAACCATTGAGCTCCAGAAGAAGCAAGCGAGCCCGGATCCAGAGACCTTGCCTGATGCTGCTGACGACTGGCTACCCAGCGGTGCTCCGCAGCCTGCTGTTGACGACGCGCAGCCGGAGCTCGTGCCGCAGCTCTTGGCCATGCAGGGCCCGGCGGCTGTTGCGTGGAAGCTCGTCACTGATGCCGAATGCACGGAAGAGCAGATTGACGCGGCATCCTTGTTCACCCTGTCCTTGCAGACACGTTTTGACGCCAGGCCAGACAAGACAACGCATCTGCCCCCCGTGGTGTCCGCGACGGGCAACCACAGAGCGATCTGGCTCGGGGGAGGCGGCGTCGGCAAGACACGCACCCTCTCTAAAGTGGTGGAGCCGATGGCCATCACGTACTTCGGCGAGCAGGGGTACCTAGGCAAAGCACAGTCCAATCACGCCGCGCACAATCTCGGCCCGCGCGGGAGGACGATGCATTCCTCCAACGGTCTGCTCATGTCGGATTCCATGCAGACCGCTAGGCTGCGCTTGACACCGCAGACTCAGAAGAAGCTGGACCGCCTCACCGGCACACTCGGCGTCGACGTGATCGATGAGCTGGGTGCTGTGCCGGGGCCCTTGCTGCATGCGGATGCACTTCGCACGACCTACAGCAGGGCGTTGCGCTACAACCTCGACCCCACGAAGTACATGCGCCCACAGGAGACGCGGGGGCGCATGGCGGTGAAGATCCTCTGCGGGGACTTCTACCAGTTGCCGCCAGTCCCCGCCAGCGCCTCCCTGCTGGCGCCTCACACTAACCAGTCCTACGAGCACCAACAGGGTAGGAAGTTGCTCGCCGACTTCGAGTACGTCATCGACTTTGTGCAGATGCAGCGCTTTACAGACCCGTTGCAGCTCGAGGTCCTCCACGCCATGAGGACTCCAGGCGGCAGAAAGATCTCTGACGAGAGCTGGCAGGCGATCGTCAAAACAGAAGTCGTTGTCCCCAGCAGTGCTGCTCAGCCTGCTGCCACCAGTAGCAAGGCTGCTGAGCAACCTCACTGGGACGACCGCTTGCGTGCAGCACGAGGCTGGTACGAGTCGGCATATGAGTGGCGCATCGTCTCTTACGCCATGCATGCGCAGGCCAAGCTTGATGCGCACGATGCTGGCCAGCTGCTCTTCTACGCGCCGGCAATCGACAGACCAGCTGCGCGCCTCACGAAGCCTGACTTCGACGAGATGCGCGCGGAGCCCAACATCGGCGCCACCGCCCAACATCTCTGTCGGCATGGAAGTCATCCTGACGGAGTCTGTTTTGCCACCTAAGTATGTTCGTGGCGCGCCGGGCAAGGTGGTTGGCATAAAGCTGCACGCTCTGGAGCCTCCGGCGGAGGGCCGTCCGTCCATTGTCTCGGATGGTATTGTGCTACTCCGCTACATGCCAAAGGCCGTCTATGTCAAGATCGACAACAGCGATAAAGTCTTCTTGAAGGCCGCGCCAGTGACAGCTGGCAGCTGGCAGTGCTTCTCAGCCTGCCGGCCCCGACCTGCACGGAGTGCTCGCGATCACTCCGCTGGCGCGCCCCTGGAAGTTCAAACCGGCGACAGGTGGTCCGGCCATCGCGGTTTCGAGGACACAGTTGCCCGCGCTGCCCAAGAAGCAGGGCACTCTGCATGGCGCGCAGGGCAAGACGGCGGACCCAGGCTTCATAGTGCACTGGACTTTTCCGCCAGGACTCAAGAAGGAATCCATTTGGCTGGCCTACTACGTCAGCCTGTCGCGGCCCAGGAGCATCCGCCAGCTCTTGAGCCACGGCTTGCCTGACCGGAGCATCATCGAACCCGGCCCCCCCGAACAGATCGCCAAGGCCTTCGCCGAGCTCTTCACGGACAAGATTGCCGCGACGAAGATCGCTTGCGCGAAAGCTCGAGAAGAGCTAGGCTGGCCTGCGCGAGCTTGAGGAACCGTGAGACACAGAGTGTCTTGGTGCCGCTGCTCAGTCCGCTCGCTTGGTGCTTCTCAGCCTGTACTCGCGTGTTGTTTCTCAGCCTGCGCTGTTATGCACCCGCGCATCGTGGGATTCAGGGCACCGCCGTTTGCATCCTACATGCAGCGCTGCCGCTCTGCCGAGCGTTGCAAACACATCTTTTGAGACTCCATCCGTTCATACCGCTTTCTCGTTTGGGCTCACAATCATTCATGGCAGTGTCTCCCTTGGTCTTCGATATACCCGCGGTGCTTCTCAGCCTGCGGTGTTGGAATACTAATTCCAACAATAATGAGCTGCCCGGCCGCTTTGGTTCTCTGCCTGCGAGTGTCTGTGGTGCTTCTCAGCCTGCAGGTGTTGCTGGCTTTCCGCTTCTGGCAGCCGCCAGATTGGCGCGATCTCCTGGGAGACGAGCAGGAGAGGCGATGGATCTAAGCCTGTATGCCCGCGGTGCTTCTCAGCCTGCGGCGTTGGAATACTAATTTCAACAGTAATGAGCTGCGCAGCCGCGTTGGTTCTCTGCCTGCGAGTGTCTGCGGTGCTTCTCAGCCTGCAGGTTTTGCTGGCTTTCCGCCTCGCACGCTGCACTGTCCCGTGCTCCTCGTCCGTGCCTGAAAAACACTTCGAAGGAGCGCAGTCATCAAACGCTTCAGCAAGGCTCTCGAGCCTCAATGGGTCTTCCGATCGAGGCCCCAAGATTCCCGAGCCATCGTGAATCCGAGAACACAAAATCTCAGATCCTCGGCTCGAGAACCTTCGACTCTCGATCGCGGAGGCGATCGACGATGAAGCGTTGGCGTCAAGATCTTCATCTTCGTCTACTTGATCCTCGAAAGATTCCCCAATCGAGGCTTCCAGATTCTCGAGCCGTCGTGGATCCGAGATCACAAGATCTCGGATACCTGGCTCGAGAACCTTGAACTCTGGATCGGGGGATCAGTCGAGGATCGAGCTGGTGTCCCAAGATCTTCATCCTCGGGAGCTTGATCCTCGATGCGTCTGTGGTCGGTGTACATAACACTCTTCGCGGGGCTAAGCGGAGTTATCATCTAAGGACGGACAAACTTATAACATCTCTGAGATGCAATAGCAGCCCCCCCACGGATCAACGAGATCAGGACCAAGTGGTTTCTCTTTCAAAGATAAATCAGTTGATAGCAGTGTCCCCTTTCTCTTATTCGCCCCACATCCGTTGATAGCTGTGCTTCAATCAGATCTCCATGCATTGATACATGAGCTCATTTCAACATACATTTATATAAATCAGTCAATCCTTTGAAGTAAATCCATACATATCTCGTTTGGACCTATATCTAGTGAAGCAGAGTCACATTTGAAAAAAAACATTTTTCAAAAATGCGATCTCGTCTGGACATACTTTTCGCGAACGCACAGAATACTTCAGACTATGCTTCCAGCTCTGCTTACGTGCACACCTTGATCGAGCATTGATCCGTCCCTAAAAGTGTCTCGTAAGTGGTTTCTCTCGCAGAGATAAATCAGTTGATAGCAGTGTCCCCTTTCGCTCACATCTATTGCTAGCTGTGTTTCGATTAAACCTCCATGCATTTATGTTTGGATAAAGCTCATTCCAACATACAGTTATATAATTAGTCAGTCATTCAACTGTGGCAGGCTGTGGACGCACGTCCTTTGAAATGCAAGTTCCCAAGCGTCTCGTTTGAAACTTCATCCGTTTTTAGCAGGGCCTCGTGTAGACCCACATCCGTTGATTGCAGGGTCAGATTTAGCATTCTACAATTGGATTCTCATATGAATCTTAAGGAGGCTGCTCGTATATATGCTTTTCCACATCGCTGTTAGGTTGCTTTGCTGGGATAATTTCCCCTATTTACTGGGGAATCGACGATTAATTGTGTCTGTGTGTTTTTTTCCCTCCTGAGTCGACCAGCACCTCGCGGGGGGCGACGGGGGCGTGACCAGCCAGAAGGGCAGAGCGGCGGGCGGCCCTCGCAGCAGCGGGGCGCCGCGTGGGGAGGGGAGCCCCGGGCAGCCCGCCGCTGCTGTGCCACGGCGCGGAGAGCAGCGAGGCGCCAGAGGCGGCGAGCTGGGCGGGTCACACCGCACAGGTGCACTGCACGAGCGGGGGCAGCGGCCTCCTCCCAGGAGCGACGACAGGGGGGCAGGCGCAGCAGGGGCACCCGAACCCTGCGGCCAGGGCGCGGGCGCCAGAGCGGGAGGGGGGGGGGGGGGGGCAAGGCGCGCGCCAGGGCGCGGGCGCCAGAGACGGCGAGCTGGGCGGGTCACACCGAACAGGTGCACTGCTCGTGGGCAGAGCAGGGGGGTAACACCGCACCGGCGCACCCAACTGCGTCAGGAGGCAGGGCAACGCGCCGTGCGGAGGAGGACGGGGACGGGGCCCTGCCTGAGCTGAGGCGCGCTTGCTGCAGGGGGGCAGGCGCAGGGCCACCCCGAACTGGTGTGCTGGGCTGTTGAGGCCGGCCGCTACCGGCGGGCAAGTGGGGGCAGCGAGAGCGCGCGGGGGCGAATTCTTGCGTAGGAGGGGTGGGAGCCCGGCCAGACTGCGGCTGCCTGCCAGTGGCGACTGGAGGGGCCAGGGCAGCGCTGTCTGGCGAGGTCATTGCTAGGCCAGGTCGAGTCGGCCAACCTTTTGACCACCTTGCCGTGGGGTGGGGGGCCTTTCCCTTTGCCTTTTCCGACCTGGCCGGCGAGCCTCCTCCTTTCCATCTCTTGGTCCCACGAGGCGTGCCAGTCGACCTGGATATTCCTGTCCCAGTAAGGAGGGCGCGGACGTCGAAGTCGGCCTGGATGAGCTGGGGGACGAAATCCTTGCAAAACTCGATTGGCAGGAGGCTTGGGTTCCGGGTGGACCCTTGTCTGTCCATACGGTGGTCGCAGACGCGTTCCAGCCGATGACAAACATGGGGCCACAGTATTTCTTGAGGCGGTTGACCACCTCGCGCCTTTGCTCCTGGCGTAGCACGGTAATTCCAGCCAGGGTGCCAGTTGATGGATTGGCGCGGCTTGTTGCACAGCCTGTCGTCGCGATCCCAATGGGGAGTGTAGCCGCCAGGCAAGATGGCAGTGCGGTGGAACTGACTGGACTGGCGCCAGGGCCGGTCGCTTCCCCGTGGGTCGCTCCCGTCGCCACTTCCCGTGGTCCGTGGGCTGGGGTGTTCGGTGGTGCGGAGTCTTGCGCGCGGGCTCCTCGGTGGCGCCAGCGGGCGCGCCTCCGTCGGACTGCTCTGCCTGTAGTGCGGGCCCGCGTTCTGGGCTCGGGTCTGACCGTCCGTCTGCGGCGCGCGGAGGGCATCCGCGCGGGCTGGGTGGAGCCGCCTCGATGTTCTGCGGAGCTGGACTGGCAGGGGTTCGCCGCTCCGGGGGGCTACTCCAGTCCGGGCCCGAACTCGGAGGGGAGGGCGGAGCAGCGGGGGTGTTGGGAGACCTGCTTGCCTGCCGCCGGGTAGCGGCACGCGGGGTTTCGCTGGAGTTTGCGCGCGATCGTCCCTGCCCACTCTCGGCGCTGCCCTGGGCAGCGGCGTCGACCTCACTCGTGAGTGGAGGGGGTTTGCTGATGGCTCGCGATGGGCTGCCCTGCTGTGAACTGGCAGGAACCCGGGGGCAGCGCCACCCTCTCGCACGTTGGTCTCGTTGGAGACAGAAGCTCCCCCATGCGGGGGCGGAGTGGGCGTGCCCTGGGCAGGGGCGCTGAAGACAGCGAGGGTGGAGCGCTGCCGCCTTCGGGCGCCGAGTGGATTGAATCCGGCCAGCTGTGGGTCTCGCAAACTGCTGACGTTCACCGGCTTCAGGTAGCCAAGCAAGACGTCCTGGCTATATCGGGCTGGATCGCGTCCCTTCCAATTGGCGCGCGGATCGTGTGACTGCCGGTACTTGTCCCATGCGGCGGCCATGCTGTGGCCCCTGGGGGAGGCGCCGCGCCGCTGGTTATGCAAGTGGCTCACCGGCTGGGCCCAGGCGGCGCGCCTGCCGTCCCCTCGAACGCCTTCCGAAAAAACCCAGACAGGGGGATAGCGTCGCCGTGGATGGTCGTGAGGAAAGCCTTGCAGCTGGCCTCGGTCCATGCTCTGGGGTCACCAGGGGCCCCTGACCTGATGAGGGCGGCGGCGCGGTGGTCAACGGTCCAGGTCTTCCACGCCTCGTTGATCTGGGGGGATAGGGAGCGGGCATGCGTAACCATGGTGTGTGTGCGATAGTGTTGTCAGCCTTCCCTTTGGTCGGCAAGCGGGCCGATACGTCCCACTGTTTTCAGCTCTGCAATATTCCCTACCCTGAGAGCTGGGCAGGCGCGGGGGGGCGATGTCGGGGAGGCTGTCCAGAAGGCTGTTGGCAAGCTGGGGAGGCTGGACAATCGGCCTGGGCTGCGACCCTCCGCGAAGGGGCCCAAGGACACACAAATAAATACACTCAAATAAAAATATGTCCCATATGTTTCCATATTTTCTGGGTTTTTGCACTCCCCCCACTTCCCATATTTTCTCATATTTTCTGGGAATCGACGAATAATTGTGTCTGTGTGTTTTTTTTCCCTCCTGAGTCCGGCCCTCTCCTCAGCTGGCGCCGGGCGGCCAGTTGCGAGCGGCTGTGGTGCTGCAGAGCCGCGACCGTCCGGCGGGCCGCGGGTCGCGAGGCGGCTGCCTCGGACTGAGGCGGGGCGGAGGCGTGGAGGAGCGGCAGGAGCCGGGGCTGCCGCGGATGCCGGAGGGGCGCCCCTGCGAGGACTCAGCCCGGCTGTCGGTTTCTGGCTTGGGCTTCTGGGGCTGCTCCGGCGCCGGCGGCGGGCTGGGCCGTGGTCACGTGGGCGCCTGCGCCGGGCCTGCGGCTGCGCCGGCTGCAGTCGGGGGGCGGGCGGTCTCGAGCCGTGGCGTGAGCCAGCAGCTCCCGCGCCAGCGCCCCCGGGGGCGCTGCTGAGGCGGCGGCGGCAGAGAACAGATCGAGCGGATCAGTAGATCGGCGAAGGGCCCCTCAATGGGGGCCTCTGGTCCCTCAGCCGGCGGGGAGAGGGGACGCGGCCAGAGGGTCGCGCCAGGGACGACGGTTGCGGGGCGGACAGGGGCGGCTTCCTCTCCCGCTTGGGGGCGACACGGGGAAACACCAGAACGCCGTCCCGCTCTAGGATGGCCTTGACGCGACTGGGGCGGGCAGCCCACGGATACGCGAGGCAGTCGGAGCAGTACCAGGTGGCGTTCCACTGCTTGCTGGCAAAAGCTGTCCACACACACACACACTCTCTCACACACACACACACCTCTGCAAGAAAACGGATGTATCGAGTTCGTCCGTTGTGGGCAACTGCTTTCAAAGAAGAAAGAAAGATGCCCACGTAGGCCGTAGGCATCAGGAAAAAAAAAAAACTGACAGGCGAGTGGTAGCCAACGCGAAGCACACAGGCTGTCGGGCGAACTGCGCCACCAATAGAATATGCAATTCTCAAAGTGAACCTGTGCCGCAAATCGCAGAATGCAAATGGCAGTGAAACGCACAGACAGCCTCAGTGGCGTGCCAAAACGAAGCTGACAATGCATGTCAGCTGTCACTAGTGGCGTGTGACTGGTGGGTGGATGATTGCAGGCGAAATCATAAATCTGAGCAGTCATGCAAACACCGGCATAACTGACAATAAACAAGGACCGCGCCCAAAGCCATCACACTCTTTTTTCCCCAAGCAGCCGGGTGGCATCACCGCAGAATGTACTAAGGCGGGCCGCGCTTAGTTCAATCACCGCCTGGCGTTGCAGATGAAACCCACCACACACACACACACACACTCACACACACAGATTCTCCCCCTTGCCGTTCCAGCCACGGGGTATTGATCAGGAGTGTGGTTGGAGAGTGTTCCCAAGCGGCCGCAGGGACGCCAAGAACTTCTGCCACCGCTGGTCCGACGCAAAGGTCATGGCCTCCGTGACCACTTTGCCACGGTTCAGGCGCGCGTAGCCCACCATGTCCTGGTAGGTGGACTGGTACGCGCAGTTCAGCTGGGCGATCAACAGGTTCGAGAAGAAGACGACCGTGACAATGATGTACAGGACGACGGCGATTAGCAACGACGTCTCTTGGTTCATGCCGTCGTAGCGCGTGGTGTCGTACATCCTGAAGGTGATCTCCATCATGGATACGGCCGCCATGGGGATGCCTGGGGGAGAAGGAGAAGCAGGCTTTCGGGTGCGTTCGGGGTTTTCGGGTGGCGCCTGGAAGTTCCCAACCGAGTTCTGAAACGATCCGACGGTGTCCGAGACTTCCAGGGGGGGGTGGAAGATGAGGAGGGAGGGAAAGGAAGACGTAAGAGAAAGGAGGAGGAAGAGAAGAAGGAGGAGGGGGAGGAGGAGGAGGGAGGAGGAGAAGGGAGGTGGCGGATCCGCGGGCAGAGGAAACAAGAGGAGAGAGGAAGCGGTAGAGGAGGAGGAGGAGGACGACGAGGAGGAGGAAGGGAGGAGGAGAAGGAGGAGGAGAAGGAGGAGGACGAGGAGGAGGACGAGGAGGAAAACTTCGCAGATTCTCGTCGCGCCCTCGGGCCCTCTCAACCAGGGGCCTGGTGCGCGTCGGCGGAGGCGTCGGCCTCTCGGGCTGGTGGCCCTTTGGCGGCGGCCGGCAAGCACTTGACCAGCGCCTCCGTCCATTCCCGGATAGCTCTCTGAGAGCTAAGAGGGCTCCATACTAGAAGCCGGCAGCGCAGGATGGCCCGGCAGCTCTTTCCGGCGCCAGTCCAGACACCTCGCAGCAACTTGCTTGTGTCCCGAGCAGCGTTTTCCGACTCGTTCTCACTACGCGTGCCGGAAGCCTTTCCGCAGTTCCTTCGAAGTTCTTTGGGAGCTTCTGCGAAGCTCCTCTGTGATCTTCTGCGGAGTTCCTTTCTCGAGCTTTTGAGCTCCCCAGGCATGCTTTCCAGCGTCCTTGCAAGCGTCTTCGACAAGAATCCCACCAGCCCTCTGGGCGTAGGTGGTCTAGAGCAGATCCTCTTCCACCCCTCCCTCTTCCCCCTTGGGGAGGGGTTTACCCCTCCCCCTACCCCCTCCCCTGGACCTGGACGGGGGGGGCCGCGGGTAGTTAGAGCGTCCAAGATGGCCCAAGACGGCTCCAAGAGCGCCTCAGAGAACCCAAGATGAGCTCCAAGATGGCTCAAGATAGCGCAAGATCGCTCACGATGGCTCCTAAGATGGTTCCAAGAAGCCCAAAGACGGCCCCAAGATAACTCCAAGTGGCCAAACAGCTCCCCAAGGAGGCCCCGAAGAGGCCAAAATCGTCCCAAAACCTAAGGAAAATCAATGATTTTTGCTTTCTCGCCTTTTCGCTTCCGATGGCTATCCGAGGCCTGGAGATGGCTCCAAGATGGCCCAAGAGGGCCCCAAGAGAGCCCCAAAAGAGCCCCAAGACGGCCCCAAGAGCGCCCAAGAGCACTCCAAGAGCGTTCCAAGAGGGGTCCAAGAGGCGATTTTAGGGGCTTCCGAGGGGGGGCGCTAATTAAACCCCCCCTCTTGTTTGATCGACTCCCTCCAAGATGGCCCCAAAAGCGCCCCGAAGGCTCCCCAGAGCGCCTCAAGAGGGTCCCAAGAGGCGCCCAAGATGCCCCAAGGCGCCCAAAAAGCCCTCCAAGAGGCCCTCAAAAGACCCCCAAGAAGCTCCTTCCCCTCCTCCTCCTCCTCCTCCGATTCTTCCTCCTTCTCCGTCCTCCTCCTCCTCCTCCTCCTCCTCCTCTTCCCCCTCCTCCTCCTCCTCCTCCTCGACGACGACGACGACGACGACGACGACTCCTCTTCCATCCTCCCCCTCTCGGGGTCTGTGACAGCTTCCCCCGCCCTTTGTTATTCTGCATGCTCCCCGACTTCCCTGATCACCTCAACTCCCCTGAGCATCGTTTCTGGATGGGCTGGTGGGGATACGCGAAGCGTCAACAATTTCACACGTTTTGGACCGCGTCGCTATGTGGGTTTTGGACGAGGCAAACTCGTTTCCGCGGCGACGGGGGTCCAGCCGCGCCGACGAGGGGGCGACGAGGGCGGGGAATGGGCATCCCCCAAGTGTTGGCCAATCTTTCGAGCCCCGTCCAGGGCAGTTCCCTCTTCCACGACTCTCGCTGGCCACCAGGCCGCGGGGCCCTCCGTCCCCGCCTGGACTGGGCGGGGGGCCCTGGTCCCTCTCGGTTCCCAGCTCTCCTGCTGCCTCCACCTTTGCCTTTGCTGTGCGGGCGGCTGCCGCGCGCAGGGCACCCGGTGCCCTTTTCTTCCGTGGCCAGCACGGGAACTGAAAAGGGCACAGGCGTGCGCCACTCCTCCTGCGCCGCCCCGTCTGCCTTCAACTGCTCGTCGGGATCGGCGCCTGCCGCGGCTCCACTTGCCTCGGCCTCCGCCTCCGCCTCCGCCTGGGCTGCCTGCTGCCCCTGGGGCGGCGGCTGCAGCGGTGGCCTTGGCAGGCGCGTCGGCCTGGCCCTCTCTCGCGCGCGGCGCCCTACCTACACGGGTACCGCTCCGGCCTCCCCCGCCACGCTGCGACCTCCTGAAGGCACAGGGGGGGGCGGCGGGTTCTGCCGTGGGGGGCCCGCCTCGCTTCGCCACGGCATCCCACTCCTCTGCGTCGGCGAGGCGAGCCCACTGCCGCAGCTTGTACTGCATCGGGTTGCAGCTGACCTCACGGCGGCACTCCTCCTGCAGCTTAGCCGAAACGAGCTCCGTCGCCGAGCCCGCGCACTGCGCGCAGAACCAGCACCGCTGCCTGACCACCCACCACAGCGGATGGGCGCGGTGCGGCTCGACGCCTTGGAAGCTGACGAACCGTCCCGCCGCCGGGGGCGGTCTTCCGCAGGGCCGCTCGAACCACTCCTTGATCGCCGTCACCGGCGTCGGCGCCGTGACCATCGGGTTGTAACACCTGCATCATCATCCTCCTCCTCCTCCTCCTCTTCTTCCTCCTCCTCCTCCTTCTCCTCCGCCTTCTCTTCCTCCTCCTCCTCCTCCTCCTCCTCCTCCTCCTCCTCCTCCTCCTCCTCCTCCTCATCATCATCATCATCACATCATCATCATCATCATCATCATCATCATCATCATCATCATCAATATCATCTCATCATCAATCATCATCATCATCATCATCATCATCATCATCATCATCATCATCATCATCATCATCATCATCATCATCATCATCATCATCATCATCATCATCATCATCATCATCATCATCATCATCATCATCATCATCCTCATCCTCATCCTCATCCTCATCCTCATCCTCATCCTCATCCTCATCCTCATCCTCCTCCTCCTACTACTCCTCTTCTTTTTCTTCGCGAACCCACCGTGAGATCCTCGAGACAGGCACGGCGAACGAAACAAAACCCGATTCGAATGAACCACGAGCCCTCCGAACATGGCTCGTCTGGCCAAGCGCGGCACCCTGGCGGCAGTCTGCCCGCTGCCAGGGCCCTGATCACCTTAGCCCCCACTCCCCACGAGTGCCAGGCAGGCAGGGCCTGGTCAGCTTTGGGACCTTGACAGGGCCCACCCCCCGATTGGAAAGGGCCCCGTTGCTCACACAGAGCTCACACCAAACACACACCCTTCGAATGCCGAATTATGTGAGACTGGCGCAGGGACTCGTCCCTTCCCATGCAAACGCCCCCCCTTCACTCCACCGCCCCCCCGCGATCGGCCCTCGCCCCGCACACACAGCACCTCCACCCTTGGCGATCTCGGGCCACCGAGTGGGCAGTGGTCTGCTGGGCGGCTGAGACCAGCTCCTGCTCCTCCCTCCTCCGCACCCCCCCCTCGGCAATCCCCGCCTGTGACGAGGGGCCGCAGAGAGAACGGGCCTGCACGGCCACCGCGCGGGCGACCGCCAGCAGGTGCCCCTGGACCTGCCACGCGCGGCGGTCCGCCGCAACGAGACGATGCACGACCTCGGGCGGGATCTCGCACCCACTCTCGGGCCGACTCCTCCGCTCCTTTGTCGGCCGCTCCGTTGGCCAGCCAATGCTGCCGGGGCACGCCTGGGCAGCCTTCGACCTCGGGCAGGACGTGAGACTTGACTGTGGTCATCTGAACCCTGCGGCCTCCCGCAAGTCGCCAGAACTCACGCCACGCAAAACGATTCACACTGCGCCGATGGCCGCTACCTCTCCCGAAAGCTTTCGCAACCCAGGCGTCATCTACAACGAGCGTTAGGTCCCCAGTCGCGGCCTTCAAAGCCGCAGTAGCCCCATGGAGCTCAGCACAAGGAACCGTCTGCTTGAAACCAAGGAGGGGCCCCGTCCCCACGCGACGAACCTCGAGTCTCCGACGACACTGGAACCCCAGGCGCATCTCCTCAGGCGCGGCTCGGACGAACGAGGCCTCCCCGAGCCGCCCGACCCCAGGCAGCCACACCTCACCCGTTTCGGCGCCCCCCGACTGCACCCAAGCTCCCCCTGGCCGCTCGCGCGCCGGGGCCACGGGGCTGGACCGGACCAGAGGGGCCGCCAGGGGAAAGCCGCAGCTCCCGCACAGATGCCCGAACGACCCGATAGCCACATTCAGGCCCATCATGACCGCCTCCTGGTCAAAGGAGCTCGCCAGCCAAGCCCACCAGGAAGGACTGCTTCTCGCCCCTGCTGGACTCCCAGAGCTCGTCGGTCTCGTCAGTGTCCATGTCCTCGCGCAGGCCAGGGACTGGCACGTCGCCTGCACCAGGGTCTGGGCTACCACCAGCACGAGGGTGAGCGCGCGCTGGGCCTGATGGTGGAACGCCCGTGGCCTTGAGCATCTCCATGAGCTCTGTCCACGCTGCCGACTCGAGCATGGCCTTCACCCCAGGGGCCTTGGCGAGCTCTTCTTTGCCCAGCGTGTCCGCGCTCCAGGACTGGGCCGGCTCGACAGGCACCGCCTTGACCAGCTCCCTGCGGGCCTCCACGACTTTCGCCCTGAGCTCGCCCACCTGGGCTTGCATCTGCTTCTCGACCGCCATCGCATCCTCGATTGCCTTGCGGCGAGCTCCCAACTTCTGCCCCAGCGCGCTGCGCGCTGCGCTGCCTCTCCGGCGCCGCGAGCATGTGGCCGACGATGGTGCGCTGGGTGAGCGCAGGCTTGGAGCCTCGTTGCTCCTTCTGCGCCGCCGCCTGCTTCTGCCGCAGGCGCTCCGTCGGCGTCGGGGTCCAGCTCCTTCGCCAGGCGGCCCAGCAGCGCCATGCGCCCCCGCAGCCTGTCCGACTGGCTCGTGCTGGCGCTGGGGTCGGCCGCCAGGCCCCCGCCGCCACCGCCGCCACCGCCTCCGCCTCCCACGCCAGGCCCCCCACTCCCGCCCGGCTAACCCGCGAGCAAGAGTTGGACGGAACCCGCAAGCTTAGCGATGGACTGATACGTGGTGACGAGCTGCTCGGCCCAGACCCCCCCCGGCTGGCGGGGGGGTGCCAGGCTCGGGCACTCGTTCGGTCTGGCACTTCTCTGCGTTCTGGCAAGCCCGATCGACGACCGCGCGAGGCGCCGAGACCCCGCCAGCACGCCGGACCCGGCACGCCCAACTCCTGCTCCTCCCGCACGGGCAGCCCCACAGGGGCTCTCTCGGTCCAGGAAGGAATGCCCGCTCGCCTGCGCCATTGCCCCGCTTCATCTGCAGTCCATGGGACGAACAGGAAACTCGCTGAGCGGGGAAAGCTGGGGCTTGCTCCCCGGGGGCTCGCTGGCTGGACTGAGGCGGCCGGGCCTGGGGGGGCGGCCGCCCTTCCACCTCGGCCTCAGGCCTCGGGAGTCGGGGCCCTCGGTGAGGATCGTGAGACTTGGGCCGGGATGGCTACGGCCTCCTCCTCCTCCTCCTCCTCCTCCTCCTCCTCCTCCTCCTCTAGGCCCCACCAGGTCGTGGGTGGTGGGGGGGCGCTGCTGCCTGTCCTCGCTGAGGCAGAGCGCGTTGGGTTTGCGCTTCGCTCTCCCGGCCTTGGCATCTGCTTTCCTCGCCGTCCTCGGCTCCCTACTCTCGGCGGGCCTTCGGCTGGTGACGTCCCTCGTGCACGCTGCGATCCTCGATCGCACTAGGCCCCCCGTGGCTCTGGCCCACTCGTGGCAGCTCATCTGGTGATCCGCGATGGCGTGCTGCCTGGCACCCGCTGCCTCCGCGAAGACGTCCGCCTCCCGGTTGCCTTCCCAGGCCTCCCTCGGGATGCCTTTCGCCGCTGCCTCCTCTGCCTCCACATGGCCGTTCAGGTGGCGCATGGTGACCTCCTCTCTGCATTCGCCTCCTCTTCTCGAGCGCCCTCCTCGCTCTGTGCAAGAGGTCGCTGTTGGAGCAAGCCTGTTCTGGGCGCTCCTAGCGCCTGGCGTGCCAGTCGACGCACGCGATCTCGCTGTTGCCCGAAAAGAAAACCAGCGGCCCCTCCGAAGACTCCAGGCAGCTGCTAAACGCCCAGACCCCCTCTCGATTGTTGCACTGCCTCGGCCCTGGCAGAGGCCCGAACTCCGCCGCGCGCAAGAGGAAATCCTGCGTGCGCCCAGCTGTGCTGAGCGCCGCCCAGCCCCCGCCGCAGCGCATGCAGCGGTCGTCGTTGCGGCACTCGCCCCCTGAACCGCCCCCGCTTGCGACGAGTGGCTCGCCCCCTTGTTCTCTCGGCCCCCTCGCCCGCCGCCAGCGACTCCTGCTCCCGAGTGTCACGGGGCGGCGGCACCGTCCAGGCAGGCATCGGGCGCCAGCCCCCCGAGCCGGAACGGCGGCACCTCCTCAGCGCCCCGTGCCGCTCGCCTGCGGCCCTGGCCAGGATGTCGTGACCGTGGTGCGCCGAGCAGCTGCCCCGGATGTGGTGAAGGTCGTCCTCGGGCCGGCCGCGCTCGCAGAAGCGATCGTCTCTTCCGAACGCCTGGCACCTCCTCTCCTTGGCCCGCGCCCCCGCGCATACCGCTGCCAAGAGCGAGCCGTTGGCCTGGTGCATGCCCCTCTTCCTCAACGTGCCCAGGTGCTTCACCAGACCAGCCGCGTCGACCTCCGTCTCCGCGCCTCTCCCGTTGTTGTGCTGGGCCGCCTTCTCCCACGGCTGCGTCTGCATGTCCGTTAGCAGCGTCTCGATGATGGCGGCAGGGTCGCCGTCCTCATGGTCGGACGGGAACGTCCACATGCCCCATTCACGATCGGGCCAGATGTCTTGGCCTCGCGAGTCCCAGCCCACCCG
Source organism: Prorocentrum cordatum (assembly GCA_963575745.1). Classification (NCBI taxonomy): domain Eukaryota; class Dinophyceae; order Prorocentrales; family Prorocentraceae; genus Prorocentrum; species Prorocentrum cordatum. The sequence continues at coordinate 605 of CAUYUJ010019865.1, read as the reverse complement.
CCAAAGCAGCAGTATGATGTTGCCCATGAATCCTCGCTGCTGTTGCCACCTCTTGCGCTCGGGCACCTTCTGCAGCCTGAAGTTTAGATTCGGCCAAGTGTTTCCCGGTTGGTCTCTCAAGTCTGGACTCTTGGCACAGAGGTCGAACCACACCTTGAGCTGGTTCCTTAGTGGTCGAAACGGCTGGGTCGACTCCCTCCAGCGCCAGGAGGGTGGTGAGGGGCACCTACCTGGCCACGCTCTCCTTAGCGCCTGCGCGTACCTCCTCCTCGCACTCGTCAGGGCTGCTGGGGCTAGGCCGTGCACCACCGCCACCGGGACATGAGGGACGCGGCTGTCCCTTGGTGCGCGACTCCTCGCCTCCTCCTCCTCCTCCTCCTCCTCCTCCTCCTCCTCCTCATCATCATCATCATCATCATCATCATCATCATCATCATCATCATCAGCATCAGCATCAGCATCATCATCATCATCATCATCATCATCAGCATCAGCATCAGCATCAGCATCATCATCATCATCAACATCATCATCTTCATCGTCATCGTCACCATCACCATCACCACCATCATCATCATCATCATCATCAACATCATCATCATCAT
>CAUYUJ010019864.1:124045-169295 GCA_963575745.1 Prorocentrum cordatum | reverse complement strand
ACGTGCAAAGCCTCTAGCACTGACTTGCTGGGACCCGATCTGGACGGGTGGAGGCCTCGCCTGATCCTGCTGAGGTTCTCGAGGCCTTTGCCAGTGGGTCCCAGGGCCCTGCGCTCTCCCACTTGGTGGGAGAGAGGGCACGGCAAAAGTAGACTTTTAACCTGGTGCGTGGCCGTATGGCCGCACTTCACACAGAAGAACATTTGCCACTTGGGGATGGTGGCCAACGTGTGGGAGGGGCGAATCGCCTTGCCACTGATCACGCGGGGGCCCCTCGACCACAGCACCTCGCCACACGCAGCAAACTCGGGAAGGGGGCAAGGCGGCACACACTCTGTGGCGGCAGCTGGAATAACGTGGCAAGCGTCAACGATGATGAGGCAGGCAGGGCATCTCCATTTGTCTGCACACCGCTCGAATTTGTGCTGAGAAGCCGCGATCGCGGTCTGCAACAGAGAGCGAGGGGCTGCCTCCTGGGTGGGTTGCCTCTCTGGCCACAGTCCTCGAGGCTCTGAATTCTTGCCTAAGGAACGTAAGATCGTGCCCTCTGACGGACGATGGCTGCAATAGCGTCGTATTCGTCGGTCCTGGGGACGGGCGGGAGGGCAAGGGTGGCCGACTTGTGGGCCGCGCTTCCCGCAAGCTCGTCGGCATGCTGGTTGCCGAGAGCAAGAAATGTTTGGAAACCATGCAAAGTCAGGGGATCGGCGTGAGATGGGGCCCAGAGCACCGTGACCGAAGAGCCGCCGCCAGATCGATCCTGCACGAGGTGCCGAATTCTCAGCCAGAGATCCCCATTCTTATTCTTGCCTCTAAGGCTGCCAGGTCTGAGACATCTGCCATTCTGCCAGCCGCGCTGCAGGGCTAGGTGATCTGTAACAAACGTGAAATCCTGCTGGCACGTCTCCAGTGCCAGGCAAAACGCATGCAACTCGCCTCTTGGGACGGTCTGGCGGGGGCCTGGAGGGGGGCGAGGAGGCCCGCGTGGAGGGCCCAGGAGGCCGAGGGAGGGTCCCATCGGAGGGCCGCGAGGCCAGAACCAACACGCCGTCGCCTGACGTCGTCGGAAAAGGCGCCGCCAGACCCATCACCAAAAAGAAACAACTCGCCCTCAGCGTTACGAGCTCCTTCCCACGACGGCAGACCCTCCCGCACCGCACCAACAAACTCCCACCCGTACCTCCCAGTCAATGGTTCGAACGCGGGCGTAGTGAGAGCGACAGAGGGAATGCCACGGAGCCACAGTGCGGGGTCGGCATCGACCCCCGCCACGGCTCGCGGTAGTAACTTGTCACTGGCCCCAAACTCAGGTCCCACATTCGCCTCGCACTGCCACATTCGGTGAAACAAGGTTTCAGGAACTCCCGCGCTGCATCGGTCGCAGTTCTTGTCGATCTGGTAGCCCGCGTTGTGGAGGCGGTCTCTGGTCCATTGTCCTCCGCTGATGATGGTGTTGTTGAGGGCCCAGTCGCTGAAGTCACCGTGTGCGAGGATCCTCCTTTGTTCAATGCGGATAGTGACCATGTCCGCGCCTCCAGCCAGCGTGTCACCATGGTCATGCGTAGCAGCCTGAGTCCAGAGGAGCCTGTGTAAATCCTCGCTGAGGTCCTGCAATGCTGTGTGGATGTCGGCGTCGAGGAGGTCAGGGTCATCGGACGGGGGGAGGTTCCACTCCTCGATGTAGCCGTCCTTCGTACGCCTCCACGCGGTAGCTGAGGTCGGCTCCCACCTGGCCTCCAGCAGGGTCGCGATGGCCGCGCCTGTGGGCCCCTTGACCCTGCACCACAGCTTGGGGCCTGCGGCGAGCAAGGTGGTCTTGATCCTTGGCCATGCTCTGATGATCCTGGCGTGCGTGCTCGGGTGGCGTATCCAGTGCTGAAGCCAAGCCTCGATGAATTCGATCCTTAGGGAAACTCCTGGGTCCATGCCGTCAAAGGTGGCGCCGAGGAGGGAGGTGAGGCATCGGCCCGCTGCTGCTCCCGTGGCCGCAATGGCGGCCTGACGCCGCCATCGTAGTAGAGCGTGCCGAGCGAGGCCATGCACCTGATGACCGAATACTCCTTCGGGGAGAGCGCCAGTACGCCACAGTCCTGCTGAGATTCGAGCCTGCTGTGCAGTGCTCCGTAGTCGGTGTATCTTGCGAAACCTAGCTGCGGCTGAGCTCTGTCGCTTCCTGGCTTTGGCTTGTACCCGTCGAGTAGCCGCAGCCGCGTCAACTCCGAGGTCGACGGCCGTGGCGGTCGCAGTAACTGGGATGTCGTGCTGCCGCAGCTTCTTGGCTAGCGATTTGCGGACCTTGGGGGCGGAGCCGATGAGGACAGTCTTGTCTGAGATAGGCAGCTCGAACTCCTTTAAACCGTCGCAGAGCGTCTTGGCGGCACGGGGGAGGTGCTTCTGTAGAGTGCGTAGGACTCCTTCGACTCGAAGAACAGTGTCATCTACGAAGGTCCACATCTGGGCAAGCTCTGCCTGGGCTTGGGCTTGCCGTAGAATAGGGAGTAAACTGAGCCGTGCCAAGGTGGTGCCGTGAGGGGAGCCTGCAATGATGCCTTTGGAGGCGAAGATCGGCATACTCACCCATTGTCGACTGCGCAAGAATCTGGGCGCCAGGTATAGCTGCACTTCCAGTAGTAGAATGATGGGGGGAAAGCCGCAGTTGAGGCCGACCATAATGAGGTTGGCGAGCTTGATATTGTCGTAAAACTTCTGGATGTCTAATAGCAACGTGGCTGACTGTATGCCAAGTGATGAGGCTGTCTCGTCTAACAAGGCCCTATGTAGGGCGGCCTGGAGAGCTGAGGAGCCTTTGATGGCTGTGGTCCAAAAGTCGTCCAGACCTTGGGTCCAGGATGTAGATGCAGTCGATCTGATGCGAGACCAGAGTCTGGCCATATGGGGTAGCATGCCGAGGACCCTGTCGCCTCCAGCCTTCTTGGCGGCGAGAGCTGCAATAGTGCCTGAAATTTGTAGTGGCCAGATGCCTGCTTGCTCTACTGCGTTGAGGATATCCGCATAGGCTTCGACTGCTGGTTCTGGTAGTCGATGGAGGTCGCGAGGCCCAAGGGCGTCAACTCCATGTGCTTTACTGGGTGGCATGCGGCCGTGAAAGCGGTGTACGATCTCGGCTGTGATAGGCTCGAGCGGTTGGCGAGCGGCTGCTGCCTTGGCCTTTGACAGGGCCTGTAGGATGTCGTCGGGGGTCTCGGTGGCTTGCCATACTTGTTGCCATTGTTGCTTCTTGTTGTCCATGATAACGGTGGGGTCGGCGATGGTCAGGTTGGTCGTGTAGGCCTCGATGTGACGTTCGGGCGCTGGCTTGACATGGGCGTGTAGTACTCCAGGGCGGTGTTTCCATTGCTTGGCGAGCCAAGCACCGTAGGCCCTCTTGGACTTGGCGAGGGCGGCGGAGAGCGCTCTGGAGGCCCAAGTAGCGGTAATAGTGACCAAGTCGTCGGTGTCCTCATTGTCCAAGTGGGGGGCCCAGACGAGTGCAAATCAGCGGAACATGGTGTCCTCGTCCTTCTCGAACTGGAGGTCGTGAAAGTGAGTGTTGAAGTGGTCCGCGCGCTGCTGGATGATGGAGGCCTGCTGCTGCATGAGCGCTGTGTGCTTGGGCTTGTCGTGAAGCGCAGCGTAGCGCTTGATGAGGGTGAGCGTGATTGCCCACCATTCCGACTGAGGGTCATGTACGTGTACGCGGCCTGGGGCGGCGGCCGTCTTCTTCCAAGACAATTGGTAGCCTTGGGCTCGGCCTGTGTATGCTGCGGCTTCCTTCGGGTCGATCTGGTGGTGGCTGTTCATGGTGTTCTCGAGCGCCGTGACCCATTTGGCGTACTTGAGGTTGAGGTCGTCGGCGTCGCGCACCCAGTGTGTGCACACGAAGTGCGCGTGAGGCTGCTTACAACGCGTGGGCACCGCTTGTTGTCATTGTTCTTCCCACAGGTCCCTCGGGATAGCATAAGGGATAGGTTCCTGTGCTGCGGGCTCGTCTCGTGGCTGGAGTTGTGCTGCTGCTTGTTGGAGTTCAGGAGGTAGATCGCGTAGGCGTGCTGCTCGAGCTTCTGCTGTTTTACGTTTCTTGATGGCGGTCTTGCTGTTGGGGTCTGGTGGGATCCTGGGTCTGTCCACTGTGGGGAATGCCCTGGGGGTATGGATCGACTGATACCACCAGGGGTCTGCACTGCCTGCTCGAACTTCAAGGCCAACATGGGTGGCCCAGGGTACGGTAGGGCATTGGCGAATGGAGATCGCGTGCTCGATGCCAGTCTTGACCAATGCGAAATCAAGCGTGAGTCCCTGGCCCTTGTCGCACGTGGCGGATCCAGGCGCTCGCACAATGGTAGCATTCCATTTGGCGGGCCACTCTGTCGCTGCGAGCTGCTCAGGTGTCATATTCCAATCGGCCAGGATGATCCAAGGGTCCGTGAGCATAGTAACGAAGGCTCCCAGCGAGAGTAGCTTATCGTGGACTGCACCCTCGATCTGCCTGTGGGGTTCCAGATACGCAGCAATAACGACCAGGTTGCCAGAGCGTCTGTGCCATACCATGGGCGTGAAGCCGCGGAACGGGTCGGGCCTGCGCTGGGAGATGGCCAGGTCGCGGAGGTGGTTGAAGGTTGTGGCCTGGACATGGTACCTGGAGAGGATAATCTCACCACCCGTGTTGCCTCCGTCGGATCTGCTGGTCGGCGTGGCTGTAGTCGATGATATCCTCCAACCATCCGCTGCTAGCTTGTCGTAGATGTGAGGGGCTTTACCATGCGAGATGTGTGTTTCAACCAATGCCACCATCTGATATTGTTTGCCTGGCCCTGCCAGCCATTTCTCCGACTGTGGCCCCCACTGGGTAATGTTGGGGAAAAACAGGGAGTGATCTGACGGCGTGGGCTTCGTAGGGCATTCGTCTTGGTAGACGGGTCTGGGGTCGGGTCTCGGGCTGCTGGGCTTCCATGAGCCTTTCCCTGCGGTCAAGTCGACAGCTTTCGCCATCTCATCGCCCCCTACCAAGGACTGCGTCTTGGGCGGGGCGGCATCAGGGTTTGCCAATGGCGAAGGCTCCCCTGGTTCCTGTACCACATGCATGTCGACAGCTTGGGCCGTCTCATCGCTCCCTACCGAGGACAGCGTCTCGGGCGGAGCGGCATCAGGGTCGGCGCGCGCGCCACGCTGCGGCTGCCCTGGGTCCCATGCCACTGGGTCGACGGACTGTGCCGCCTCATCGCCCCCTACCGAGGACAGCGTCTCGGGCGGGGCGGTAGCGTACTGATCTGTGGCTGCGAAATCGATGGGCGTCCAACTCGGCCAGCTCGTCGAACGGGTCGAGGACTGCGTCCATTGTGTTGATGATCGGTGGATTGTCGTAGCTCTTGGTCTCTGGCGGTAGGCGTCCCGTCTCACCATTCCGTCCAGGGTCGGGCTGTGGGCGGCTAAAGAGGCTGCTGCGCTCCAGCCGCGGCGGTCGCAGTGTGCTTGCGCATCTGGCTGAGCATCTTCTGTGCCTTGTCTTCGAGGTCGGGGTCCTTGTTGATAGCTGGTGCAGGCTGTGCGGCAAAGCTGCCGTCAGAAGTAGCGCCAGCAGCAGGTGCGGGAGGCTCCTCGCTTGGCGCCGCTGGCGAAGAGGCCGCAGTGCCCTCAGCGTCCGCTGCGGCTGCCGCTGGGGGTTCGCCTGCTGCCGCCGAGGCGGCGGGCGGTGGTCCACCTCCCTCTCGGGCGTGTCCATCCTCGTCGGACCGCTGTCGCTTGGAGGCGAAGCGCGTGCGCATGGTGCTGGCCTCTGCGCGGAGCTGGCTGATGCGGCTGGCGGTGTTGCCGAAGAGCTCAGTGACCTTGGCCTTGAGCTCCGTGGCGAAGCGCTGTTGGAGGGATTCCCATGCCTGGCGGTCACTGTCGTCGATGTCGAGGCCTTGGAGATCGAACGCCGAACCCGCTTCGATGGATATGTCGCCGTCCTCGAGGAGGCTGGCGAGGTTGAACGTCGGGTTCTGCTGCGAGGCCGTGGGAGTAGCAGTGCCGCCCTTGCGAGCGACTTGGAGCGCATCGAGAGCCGCTTGGGCCTCGGCCTGGGCTTCTGCCAACTTGTAGGCGGCCTCCTCCGACGCCGCCTTGCGCTCGGTGTACCAGCTGAGCGCCTTTTGCTCGCTTTCGAGCAGCCTCTCCAGATTGTTCTTGCAGCGGCGCTCCGTAGCCTGGGCGCGGCTGTAGATGTCGTTGAGGTCGGCTGGCTTCTGCGGCTGGGGCGGCGGGATCTGCGACTTGATGCCGTCGATGGCTGCCTTGTCGATGTGGGGGGCGATCGCCTGGAGCTCCGCCAGGATGTCCTCTGCGGAACGCGCCTTGGGGGTGTCGTTCTTGCTGGCCCACCAGTCGTCCTCTTGGTCCTTGCCATTGCCTTTGCCGCGGCGGCGGCGGGACTTGGGCCATGACGACCAAGGTTCCCATCCACCCTCGGGGCTGGGCTGCTGGGTGCAGTTGGACTCGGCCTGGGCTGCGGCTGTGGCGCGGGCCGCCCAAGCACCTTGAACTGGAGGCGGGGCGTCTGTCCACGGCGCCAAGGCTTTGCTGCACCAGTAGCACGTCTGCTTGGTCTTCCAGTTCCAGGCGTACGAGCAGGAGTAGCACTTGACGTAGGCGCTGCGCTGCTGCGGAGGCGCCATGGACGAGCTGAGGAACAGAGAAAGCTCACCTGCGGGCTGCAGGAGGCACACGGAGAGTTGAACAAAGCTGTCGGGCTCAAGAGCCCTGGCACTGGCCGCGGACTAGCGGTATCCACTTGTTCCCCTGTGGAACTAGGCATCTTGAGCCAAAATGGCTACGGAGGAGGAGGAGAGGGAGGAGGAGGAGAGGAGGAGGAGGAGGAGGAAAGGAGGGAGGAGGAGGATGAGGAGAGAGAGGAGAGGAGGAGGGGAGGCGGAGGGGAGGAGGAGGAGGAGGAGGAGGAGGAGCGAGAGGGAGAGGGGGGGGAGGAGGAAGGGGGAGGCGGAGAGGAGGAGGATGAGGAGGAGGAGGTGGAGGGGGAGGAGGAGGAGGAGAGGAGGAGAGGGAAGGAGAGGAGTAGGAGGAGGAGAAGGAGGAGGAGTGAGGAGGAGGAAGACGGAGCGGGGAGGGGATGAGAGAGGGAGGAGGAGGAGGAGGAGGAGGAGGAGGAGGAGGAGGAGAGGAGGAGGAGGAGGAGGAGGAGGAGGAGGAGGAGGAGGAGGAGAATGGGCCGCCTAGGCCCTCCGGAGAAGCCCTCCGCCCCACCCCTTCTGCGTGCGGCCGACCTCCGGCGAGAGGTCCCTCTGTTCTGTGCAGCGGGCCCCTGCGGCACGGGCCCGGGCCTGCCCTCCTGGCCCCCCTTTGGGGGACCCACCGCCGCCCCCAGCAGGGAAGGCGCCCCCCCAGGGCCTGAAGCCTCCTGGGAACGCTCCCTCACGAAAGCCGCCACCGTACCAAATGATGGGCCTGTTTCCACCACCACCACCACCACCATCAGTCGGAGAGGGAGGGGGTCCTGGTCCCTCCCTTCCCCTTAGAAATAACTCCTCCCCGTCGCGCCACGAAGCCAGATTTGAGGGCGGGCCGGGCGATTCGCCCGAGACTTACTCACCACTTATGACTCTGAAGCTTAAGAAATGACAACAGCTTCACAAATGGAGGGCGGGTCGTTTTCAAAATGTGGCTCTCCTTAGCGCCGCGCACATTCGCTATAAACCTGTGCAAAAGTTTCACGGATTGAAGGCGGTTCCTTTTCAAATTGTGGTTCTCGCCTTAGCGTCGCGCACATCCGTTACAAACAATTGCAAGAGTTTCACGGATTCACGCTGTCGGATCTCAGGGTCCACGCAGGCACCAGGAGAGAGCGAGAAAGTGTAATGGAGACAGAAAAAGAGAGAGAGAGAGAGAGAGGGAACAAATTATCCCGGCAAAGCAACCTAACAACGATGTGTAGAAGCATAGCTGGAAGCATTGCCTTTGATAGTTCTGTAGGAGTCCTGTTGTAGAGTTCTGGTGTTCTGGCAATCGCATTCGCATTCGCAATGGCAGTCGCAGTGGCAACGTCAGTCGCAGTCGCAGTCGCACTGGCACTGCCAGTAGTTGCAGTAACCATTTCCAAACCAGCAGCAGCAACAGCAGCAGCACCAGTAAGAGTAACCGTAATAGTAGTAGTAGTAGAAGTAGTAGTGGTGGTAGTAGTGGTAGGAGTGAAGTGGTAGTTGTAGCGGTTGTAGTGAACGAGTCGTAGCAATGGGAGCAAGATGGGTAGCAGTAGAAACACGAATAGCAAGAGTAGTACAAAGGAGACACTGCTATCAACTAGCCCATCTCCGAACGAGACACTGCTATCAATAGATTTAGCTTCGAACGACTCACAGCTTTCGAAAGCTGTATCTCCAAACCAGACAGTGCCATCAATGGATTGCGCCCCAAACGACGCACTGCGATCAATGGATTTATCTCCGAAAGAGACACTTCTATGAATGCATGTAGATTCGAAGCACTCACTGCTTTCGAAAACTGTATCTCCAAACGAGACCTTGCTTTCAATAGATTTAGCTCCAAACGAGACACTGCTATCAACGGATGTACCTCGAACGACTCACTGCTTTCCATAACCGTATCTCCTAATGAGACCTTTGTATAAATGCATTGAGGTCTAAACGAGACACTGCTATCAATGGATGCAGGTCCAAACGAGACACTGCTATCAACGGATGTATCTCCGAAAGGGAAGACTGCGAGGGAAGACCGAGGCTGCGGACGAGCCTCGGTCTTCCCTCGCAGACTGAGAAGCACCGCGAGAAGCCGAGGCTGCTGACGAGTGTTGCGGCGAGGCGAGTGCCATTGCAATGCCGCCGGCGAAGGCCACGAGGCAGGAGCGTTTTGAACCAACCGCGGCTATCAGAGGCACAGGAAAAGTAGGTTGCCAGTAAAAGGACGAAGAACACGAGATGACCTACAGTGGGCTCCGGGCATCCAAAATAGAGCCCGGGAATGGGGTTCTAAGCAGTCCAAGATCACGAAGTGGCCTACAGTTGACTCCGGGCATCCAAAATGTGGCCCGGAGAACACGAAGTGGCCTACAGTTCGCTCCTGGCATACAAAATGTGGGCCGGGAATGGAACTCTGGGAGCACAGTTGGCGCCGGGCATCAAAAATGTAGCCCGGGAGTGGAGTTCTGGGACCGCCAAGAGCGAGGATGTCCCAGGCGATTTGGGCTCCGACGGCAGCCGCCGGCTTTCCCCCGGATGCCGCCCAGACCCCCCTGGGGAGTCATGATGCTCTCTTTTGACCCTACTAGAAACCTATCAGTCTTCGCTGTTAGGTAAAAAGAGGGAGACAGAGGAAAAGAGAGAGAGAGAGAGAACGAACAATGAGTTCAAAGCAGAGAGAAGAACCGAGAAAAGGGAGCAGGGGTGGCGGCGACGTCGCCGACGGCGGCGAGGACGACCGGCAGCGACGGCGACGGCGAAGGCGACGGCGCGCGCGACCGCGCCCGCCGCCGCGGTGGCGACGTCGCCTTGGAGGCCGGCGTGGCCTTCGAGACGACCCTGTCCGGGTGTATCCGCACGCGTTCCGCGATGGCGCGGGCGGTGGCCTCTCCCCGGGCCACGGCTTTACCCGCCGGCCTCGTCGCCTTCATCACGTCGCCGTCGTCTCCCACGCCGTCTCGGTCGCCGCCGCCGCCGCCGTCGCCGTCGTCGTCACCGTTGCCGTCGGCGTCGCCGTCACCGTCGCCGTCGTCATCGTCGCCGTCGTCGTCTTCGTCGTCGTCGTCGTTCTGTCGAGCTCGTGGTCCTCGACCTCGTCCTCCTCGCCCTGCTGCTCACCCTCGCCCTCTCCTTCGCCCATGGCTTCCCCACCCCTTGAGTCGCATCTTCGGGGGGTTTTGTCTGTCCCGTCGCGCCGCGATGCGCGTCGAAGCCGTATCGAATCCGTGCCGCGCGCGTCGAGCCCGTATCGAATCCGTGTCGAATCCGTGTCGAATCCGCGTCGAATGGGCGCCAACCCTACGTCGAAGGACTGCCACTCACAGGACAGGAAGACAGGCCCCCCGAAGATGCAGAGTAATCCCCCGTCTTCGTGCGATGTCGCAGCGAGGTGGCCACGGGCACTAGCGGAGAAGGCAAACAAAGGACAAGAACAACAACGAAAAAACGACAGCCGACGATGCCTAACGGCGCTCCGGTGGCTCTGCCGCTCATAGCCCAGCGGGGCCCAGCAACATCCGCAGCTTGGCGGGGTCAGCGTGAGCAGCCGCTGGCCGCCAGATCCGAGGGCGCCCAACTTCGCGCTGCGTGCTTCGCGCGGAGAGCGCGAAGAACTTCGCGCTCTCCGCGCCGCCCCCCAAGGGAAGTAAGAGGAGGACGAGGGGGAATCGGAGCCGAACCGCGAAGCACGAAGCGAGAATAGCTGCGCGCCCTCAAGGGCGCCCTTCTCCCGATCCTCTCCCTCGTGTCTCGGCGCGGCCCTCACCCTCAACCTCAACCTCATCCTTGCCCTGGTCCACCGCCGGAGTGGCGATGACGGTATTGGCCTTCGAACGTCAGGTTGGACGCCCTCCTCGCATCCATGGATTATCCTCGTCCTCGCACTCGTCCTGCTCCAAATCCTACTCCTCCTCCCCCTCCTCCTCCTCCTCTCCCTCCCCCTCCTCCTCCTCCTCCTCCTCCTCCTCCTCCTCCTCCTCCTCCTCCTCCCCTCCTCCTCCTCCTCCTCCTCCTCCTCCCTCCTCCTCCTCCTCCTCCTCCTCCTCCTCCTCTCCTCCTCCTCCTCCCTCCTCCTCCTTCCTCCTCCTCCTCCTCCTCCTCCTCCTCCTCCTCCTCCCTCCTCCTCCTCCTCCCCTCCTCCTCCTCCTCCCTCCTCCTCCTCCTCCTCCTCCTCCCTCCTCCTGCGCTCGTACCACTCCTCCTCCTCCTCCTCCTCCTCCTCCTCCTCCTCCTCCTCCTCCTCCTCCCCCTCCTCCTCCTCCCCGCGCGCTGGCGGCCACGCGGCGGTTTTGTCCGCCGCGGCCGAGCGCGCGCGCCCGCCCGCGGGCCCGCGGGCCGAGCGCGCGCAGCTGAACCCATGTCCCACCGTCTGCCCTAGTCGGGAAGATCAGGGCAGGAGGAGGAGGAGGAGGAGGAGGAGGAGGAGGAAGAGGAGGAGGAAGAGGAAGAGGGGGGGGCCGCAGGAAATGGCCTCTGGGCCCAAGAACCCCGCCGAGGGACAGGAGAGAAACGTGACGAAGGAGAAATGGGGCCGGGGGCCGAGGGCCCGCGGGACGAGGGCCCGAGGCTCAGGTCACTTAGCCCCCCGACCACCACCTCCATAGTAGAAGTCGGCCTCGCGACGCGGAGGTGATGGTGGGTGGGTCAAATTCTCACGCACGCGTGAGGGCCCCCACCCAGGCAGGAGAGAGCCGAGGCGGCAGCTTCGAGGCGGGCACGAGGAAGGAAACGGGGGGGGTGGCCCACACTCAGAGACGAGGCCCCGAGGGGAGACCGAGGAAGGGGGCCTCCTGGGCCAAGGAGGGGGGGGGGGGGGGTCTCGGGGTAGCTGGGCCCCTTCCGCGCGGCCCCCGCGGGGCCAGGCGTTAGTTGCAGTGGTCGACCTCGCCCCCCCCGCGGCCGCCAGCACCACCTCGGGCGTCCTGAGGGGCTGGCAAGCTCACCGCCGAGGGGGCGTCCTCGACCCGTTTCTGCTTGGGGCTATTGGCGTAATCGGGCGTCTGCCTGCTGTTGCCGTGGAGTTCCCTCGTGAGCCCCTCGCATGAGCATAAGCCAGGCCCTATTGGCCTGCGGCTCCGCTCCTGGTCGTTGTTGTCTTTCTTCTTGGACCGGCCCTGTCCCCCACCATTCGGCGCCAGCGGCGCTGCGTGGGCCAGGGGAGCTGTCGCCACCCTTCGGCGCGATGCGCTGTGGTGACAAGCCATGGAGGTCCTCCTCTTCCATTGGGCACTTCCTCCCCGCCGTCGCGCTGTGGTTACTGGCGGAGAAATCCTGGTCGTAGCGATGAGCGGTGTAGTTGTCGCGGTAATTCTTGCAGTGGCCGTAGTTGCTGCCGTGCTGTGACCTGCGCTGTCTGGCTCCAGTGGCAAAGCGCGGCGACGCCCGCTCGAGGCTGGCAGCCTCTGGAAGTCTCGGCTCCTGAACAGTGCATACCTCGAGCGGGGTGGGTGGATCTTCGGGGACCTCTCCCTCACGGCGCCACCCTCCACGGACGGCAAAACTTCGCGACGCATGCCTGAGGCTACCCATGCCCCAGGCGTTGTGTCAAGTGCGTCGGGGCTTGTTCCCTCACGGACGCCACCCTTCACAGGTGGCATATCTTGGCGACGCATGCCGGCGGCTTGCCACGACTCAGGCGCTGTGGCTGGTGCGTCGGGGATAGTTCCCTCACAGACGCTGTTGGGCTGGTCCGCGTCTTGTACATCGTCGCCTTCATGCCGAGGACCAATCCAGAATGTTGTTCCACGGTCGTCGCTGTGCCATGGTTGCGCCGCGTCGAAGCTCCTGACGTTGTCGGAGATAGTTCTCGATGTGGCATCATGCATTGTAGTGGTCAGCTGGTGGGTCGTTCCAGCTGGAACCCATGTTGTACTCGGCGTGATCCTCGTCCTGTGGTCTGCTCGGATGTCCATGCGCCCCACTATATGTATCCGGTTACGGCTCTCACGCGCGCAGCACTGACTGCCGTGGGCCATGCACAAGTTCTCGGAGTAGATTGCGAGCTTGTTGAAACCTCTGATCGCCATTACGGTTGGCTTGGCTTTTGGACTAGCATTCCGAGCTCCACTTGGCGCTTCTTGTCCTCGCTGACCCGTTTGGATGTCGTCGTCATTGATGTCGAGGTCGATGATCACCGTCGAGATCTGTTTTTGCTGGATCGAGTTGACTATCTGGTCGGACTCCTGGCGGCCCTTATCGCCGTAGCAGCACGTGTGAACCATAATGCCGTTGCCCCTTCTGCAGGTAGTCTCTGCGATGGCCTCGGTGATGTCACGGATGGCATGCTGCTCGTAGGCGATCATGACTATCATGCTGCTAGCAACTGTAGCCTCCGATGCTTCTGCGGCGTCTTGCAGGCCCTCGTTCACTCCTGAGCCACTGTTCGCCATTGGTTATAGTGGAGGAGTGACCGTGCAGAGGTATGTCTCGTCAGTGACGCAGGGTCCGATGGGGGGGGCCACGACATCTGGGTGACTGGCACGCTGGCGTACCCCCCAGCAGTCCCAGGTGTTCGTTGCTTCGTTGAATGCGTAATTGTTCCTGCTTGTTGGCGTCGTGCTCCTGGTCGGTGGGCCGTTGTCCAGCGTGGAGCCATGAGGACGCGCATGTTTTGGATGCCTTGGCGTGCTTGAGCACGCGGTTAAGAGTATTGAAATCCTTTAGGCATATTCGGCATGTGGTGCCCGTCGCTATCTGTGCCATGTCATTCTACGGCTGGCGGCGCTTGTTTACGTGCTTGGCGTGCGCCGCCGTGTTGGCCGCGGTAGCTCCGCAATGGTAGCACATGTATGCTGGGCGTCCTCTTGTCGTCGGTGGCGTCGTCGCTGTAGTAGCTTCAGCAGGTGGCATTTCAAGTTGTGTCTTGACGCGGTTAATTGCAGCCTTCCACGTTTGGTGCGCGGCGTCGTCCGTGACCCAGGTAGTTGCGCGGTGGCCGCATGATCGTATAGCGCGCTTGGTAGTCGATGGTTCCGCTTGGGTCGCTCTGGTCCGCGTCACTACGTCGTGTATATCCTCGGCTCGGCTCTCGTCGTCGATGCGCGGGTGGATAGTACGGATGACGTCGTTGATTGTGGTAGCCCAGCTTCCTCCTTGCATGATGTCGTAGTCGATTAATGCCTGAAACTCTCGCGGGCAGTGATGCACCAGTCTCTCCCACTCGTTGTCTGAGCCGGTATGTGCTCATCCGTATCTCCGCGGTTGGGATCTCGAGCCTCGCCAGAATCGAGGTTCGTGATGGCCGTCGTCTTCATCTCGTCGTGCGTTATACCGACTGCCTGCTGCGCAGCTCTGACACACGCGGCGTCGAGGCGGGTCTCGTCGCCAACCTTGCCGGTGAACCACGCGCCCGCATTGTAGAATAATTTGGGGGAGCCAAAGGCCTCGAAGTAGTGCTTCTTTGCGCCTGTCGTGATGTGTGGTCGATTAAATAACGTTCGCCTCATGGGTGCTGTGGCTTCTCGCAGGGTTATGGCACGAGCTGTGATTTCCTGGGCGAGGTCCTTCCTGTCGTTGGACATGGCTCCGAGTTGCTTGGTGGACCTGGTAACGTTCAGCTCCATAACCAATGCTGCGAGCTTCCTGCCACTCCTCCAGCATTCCATGGCCTTGCGCTTGCCGCGCGCAGCGTTTGCGAATATTAGGAAGCTGGACCTTCGAGCGTGCATCGGAAGGCCCCTGGCAAGGGTAGCTCGTGCAAGGTGGTGCCACATAGTTCCGATCATGTCTTCTATATGGTCGCAGTGGCCCGTGGCGCCTGCAGCTTTGACGTCGTCGACGAATGAGGTGATGGTTATAGCTTTTTTTCTGCTCGTCATGGTCTTGCTGCAGGATGGGGTCGGCGCGCGGCATCTCAATCCGCAGCGCCAACTATGCTCGCGCGGCGGTGGCCGCCCCTGACGACTTCAACCACTAGCGCATAAAAGGCGAAGCCGGCTGTTGGCACTCCAGGCCTTGACCCAAGTCGTTGCATGGCATGTTCGGCATCGGCATGGATGTAGAAACACTTGCCTCGATGTGTTTCCGCGAGCATGGCGTCGATGTGTTCGCTGCCAGAACGTCGCGGCACAATAGCATTCGTTTCCATAAGCTGTCGCACGACTGGGGCCACCACATCTGGTATCTCGACGTTGTCGAGGGCATCCTGTATGTCGTCGGCGCTGTGCTGCATGTTGTGGACCACCGCAGTGATGACCTTGTGGAAGGCAGCCTTCAGGTCGATCATGACTATGACTAGGTCCAGGTGCCCCCTCTTTGGCACGACTGCAAATTATCGCACCGCGAGGTGATTGAAGAAGGCGCTGCAGTGTTGTCGTCCGCTCATCTGCGTGCTGAAGAAGATGCTGGGCATCGCGTCTCGTAGGCACTGACGTAAATACCGGTAGTGGTGCGTTATGACAGCATTGGCCAGAGTGGTGCTTCTCTGGTTGTCTAGCTGCTCGTCGCTGCCCTTGCCCTCCCAGGAACATGTCATTCTCGAGCCTGCGTGGGCGATCCCTTCTCTGCAGTAGAGCGCCACCTTCGTAATAATAAGATGCATGTGTCTGGCCATTTCCCTTGGCGCAATCTTTACAAATTCGTCTGTTATGCTGCATGGTCCCGGCGCTCGAAACGGCTTGGCGGTGGCCAGGACCTCCCTCAATTCGTCAATGCTGGCGAAGTGAACGATGTGTCCTTGCATGCAATTGTCGGCTATGTCGTCGCTCTCTTTGTAGATTGTGACAATGTCGCTCTTCCGAATCAATCGAGCAGCTTTGTTGCGCCCGACGTGATTTGTTGCTGTTTGTCCTTGTTCTTGCGCGGTTACCATTGGCATGCCTTGTTCGCCGATCGTCAGCAGGTAGGCTCTTATTTTGCGTCGTCGTCTCCCTCCCAGCAACAACAGCAACTTCCTTGCGCATTTCAAGTCGCCACGGTGCCGATGGTCATCTCTCGCTTCAATAGCTTTGGCTGCCTGCGTCTCAAGGTGCGCGTCGAAACCGTTGTTGGCTAGCTTAGAGATGACCTTCTTGGCAGCTTCGAGAAACTTTTCAATCTGGTCGTGTTCAATCGCCAGAAACGCATCGCGAAGCAAGCTGTAGCTTCCCATGAAAGTCCCATGCATAACGCGGCGCGGCATGCTCCTGGCGGGCTCCTCCACCGTAGCGCACACTTGCTTTAGTATCAGTTTTTTGGCCACCGCTTGTCTGCATCCCTGAGCGCTTGCCTTTCTTATCATCTGTGCGGGCCCCCTCCTGCCCGCGATGAAATTGACTGCGTTGTAGCCGATGTACTCTTGGTAGCGCTACTAGCCCTGTCGCGCAAAGGGCGCTCCGCTGCACTTATCGCGGCGAGCATGTAGCGGCACATGTGCCCGTCGTAACACATCTCCTAAATTGGCGCCACAGTAGCCTCCAGAGTAGCTTTAACAGTTTCCACTGCCGTCCTGTTAACGAGCTGATGCCCATCAATATGTCCATCGCGCTTTGGGCTGCAGCGGCGCGTGATCTTCTCGCCCCAGGCCTTCTTGACATCCGTTCTTCATGGTCTCGATGTCCTCGAAGGCGCTGGAATCGTCGAAGTACTTCGCGCGGTCGTGATCAGCGAGGATGCAGCCGATCCTGCGCTGATTGTTGCAGGCGTCCTTCCAGGTGTGGCGCCGCTGGACATGAGGGCGTTGATGACCTCATGCTTGTGCTCGGCTGCGTACTCGTGGGGGGGCCCTTCCACTGGTGTCTTCGTTCTGGACAAATCCCACATCGCCCGCGCATTCGGACTGCGTGCCCCCAAGTCTGCCATAGGCGCCAATAAGATGATGCCCAGTTTGTGCTGGGCGGCGATGCTTGTGAGCCGTTGCCGGAACTGCTGCCTCTCGTTGTCGCTCTTCGTCGGCGGGCGCGCAGCGCGCGCTGCGCGTGCTGGAAATTTGATGGCCCCCGCCTCGACCATAACCAATAGAAGTCTCGGTTCAGACACGATTGCGCGCAGATGCGGAGGCTGGAAGAACAATGGCCCATGGAGTTCTCGTCGTAGGGGATGCTGCTGGTGCTGAGCCATTATTCGCATCCAGCATTGAAGCTGTCTCGTTGGCCGCCGGCTATGCAGTAGCCACTGCTGGTTGTCGTGCGTCTGTCGTTCCGAGCTTCCTGGGCACCTGCGACGTGGATCTTGTGCTCGTGGAGCTGCCGTCGTAGAATAGGCCCTCGCCACTGTCTGGTAAGCTTAGCCTGCTTTGTAATTTTGCGCATTGTCTAGTTGCTCGCTTCCCTGGTCCTCTCGACGTCGCGGGTCATGACGTCGAGGGCAATGCTGGATTCTCTCTGAGCGTGCTGCTCAGGAGCTGCCACACGCTTGATCATGGCTGTTCTTGATGGGGGGCTGAAGATCACGCTGTTGGTCGCTTGCTGCGGGTATGCATGTCGGTCCTTGCAACTGCTGCTGAGTACCCCCTCCCACGGGTAATACTGGTCGTCGTTGATCAGGGCCCCCATGCATGGCGGAACTCTGGTCGTCGGTTCGCCTCTTTCAACATTGCGCATCCCTCGCTCTCTCTCCCTCTCTCTCTATCTCTCTCTCTCGCTCTCTCTTTTTTTTTTTTCTCTCTCTCTCTCTCTCTCTCTCTCTCTCTCTCTCTCTCTCTCTCTCTCTCTCTCTCTCCTCTCTCTCTCTGTCTCTCTCCCTCCCTCTCTTCGCCAACCCATCCGGAAGGTCGTTCCATGGCATTCCTTCTTGCCTGGGAACGCGCATGATCTTTGTCGCGGCGAGCTGGTTCGACTCGCCGAAGACGACCATGAGGAATCTCGCAAGCTCGGTGTCCAACATCGAGGTAGCCCTGTCATGGCAGATGTTGATGACCACTTCGCAATCTGCGCACACGCGCACTGGCTGCCGCCCTTGACAGGCAATGATCCATAGAAGTGCATGTACAATCGCCATCAGCTCGCCTGCGGTATTCGTGGCGTCGCGGCCGCTGGCGTTGAGAGCACGGCAGGTTGGTAGCATGCCCATGCGAGCTAATTTGAATGCATTGTCGTCGAACCGGTCAGCCCAAAGTAGCACGGCACATGCCCATGCACACGTCTCGGGCTGACTGGCATTGAAGGATGCGTCCGTGCATATGTTTCTGATGATATGATGCCGCCCCACCGTTGGTCGCACGTAACGCATATCACGCCGCGGGGCGCAGGCCGTCGCCGTCAATGACGTTGCCGAGGAGCGGCGCCGCAGCTGCCAAGGTACTGCTTCGTAAGCACCCTACGTTTCCCAATGCGCATGCAATGTCTTAACCGTGTTTGGGTCCCCTATACTTGCTGAGGTCAATCTCGTTCCTCATGCTGATCGCGCTTGTTCCTCTGTGCCCGCTGGTTTTGGGTGCATTGCTATGGTCTTCTTCGCGGTGGCCCTGCGGTGTCGAGAGGGTTGCACGGCTGTTCGTGCTCTGGTGACTTGCTGCTGGCGTCGGTGCGCTGGCATCGCGCGCTTGCCGCGCAATGGTGACAATGGATTTGTTGTTGGAGGCGTGGGGTTCTCTGTCCTTGGCTGAGGTTGTCGGTTGTCGGTCGGTTGGGTCGGTAGTCGGCCGGTTGTGGGCGCGGCGTGTTGGCGGGAGTGGTTGCGCGCAGTCGTTCGTCGCACTTTGTTGGCCTCTACGCACCGACTTCGAATGGGATTCGTGGCGGTCCCACCTCGCCCCGCCATGGCCAGGGGCCACAGTGCCCTCGGTGGGGGCGAACACCAGGCCGGGTGCTTGGCACTGCTGGACATGGGGTAGCCCGCGGCTCCCCTGGGTTCCGCCTCGTCGGCGTTCGGGCGAGCTCCTCATCCGCCGCGGGGGCGGCAGGGGTGGCGAGCTAGGGCGGGCCACGGGGGCGCGGAAAGCGGCCGCCCCCCCCCCCCCCCCCCCCCCCCCACCCCCCCCCCCCCCTGCCCCTCACAACCCCCCCTGGCACGCGCGGGCGGCGCTCGCCCTGCCCCCCCGCCCTTCAAACCCGTCTCGAAGTCTGGTCTTTGCCTCGCCAGGTCCGCCGCGGGTTGGTTGTCAGTGGTCTCTTTGAGGGGCTCGTATATGCTGCCGGTGGTGAGAGGTAGTGCCGCTTGTGTGGCCCGTAGTCGCGGTCGTCGTCTCCTTGCGGCTTCTGTTGCTGTTGGAGGTCGGCTTGCGTTATGTGGTTGTACGATCTCGTCGTAGTCGCTGCGACCCTCGTCCTCTTGCCCGTAGCCGTCGATGCCCTGGTTCATGGATGCGCCCTCTATTCCAATGAAGCTGCTGTTTGGGATGGCGCGAACGTAGTTGTCCGATCGGGTGTCGGGTTCGCGGTTGTGAGGGATCTGCTGCTGTAGCTTGCCAAGTGGACTCTCCCTGCGAATCGCGTTGCAAAAAACCGACGCCTGCGAGCCAAAGTGGGTGGTCGCCTCATATCTCGCTCCATTCCTTCAATGTATCGGGCGGAGCGGGCTGAATTCACGGCCTGCGCGACCCGCTCTCATGACTGGCGTTGTCTTCCTGCTGCCAGTGCTCTCGCGGCGCATGCTAGCAGGGGTGGCCGAGTGGACGCTCCTGGGCCCAGCTCCAATCACGTTCTTGATGGCAGCTATCGTCTGGTAGGTCGGCCTCTCAGCCTGAGCTGCCAGTTCGTCGAGTGCCATCCTGAGGCGTCGAGTGCCGTCCTGAGAGAGCATCTCAAGTGGGCGTCGTGTTGTCGGTCGGCATTCGTCGCTGTGGCCATGGAGGCCTGGTGCGCCGTGCTGCGCGAGTCGTGGCGATGCGTTGCCGCCCTGAGGGAGTCGCTTAGGTGGGCGTCGGGCTATTCCATCGCCGAGGCATTGCACTCTCGAGGCGATCAGTGGCGGTTATTGGGGCGGCTTGTCGGCCACTCGGTTGAATGGGCGACTGCCACTGTCTTCCTGAGCAATTATCCCAGGTGGACATCGTTTAGCTGCGTCGCCGAGGTCGTGCACTCTCGAGGCGACTGGCGCAGCTAGACTGCGCGATCGGCTAGGCGTTGGCCCGCGAACATCGCCCCCCTGGCGTTGTGACCCGTAGCCGTCGACGAGGCCCGAGGGGAGTCGCCTCGATACCTCGGTGGTGTCTGCGCTGCTGCTACTTGGGCGTGGTTTCCCGTCATTGGTAAACCGTACTCTTTCTATGGTGTTGTGTTCTTTGCTGTCTTGGTTGCTGATGCGTCGTAAACTGTCGTGGTTGCGGCGGCGGTGGGAAGGCGAAAATCAGGTGCACCCCCTCGTGGAGCTGTCGCTGATGTCTGGTGCACGGCCACCCCAAGGCCCTACATCGTCGGCGACTCTGTCAGCGGTGGTGAGACTGTTGGTTGCGTGTGACTGTTTTCGGCCAGTCAGAAGCCGTAGGGTCACAGGGAGTCACATGCGTAGCTTCAACACTGCACGAGTCGGAAAAGCAAGGCTCGTGGTCCCACGATGCAGCTGGCGTCGGTTGGTCAGCGCCGTGCTGGGCCAGTTGCCCCTCAACGGGCGCTGTCGTATTCAGATTTTTGGAGCGGGCCAGGCGACGTCGAATCCGTCGCTCTCTCCGCTCTCGAAGTTCTTGGGGTGACCAGAATCTGCGAAACCATCGCCCGTGTCGCGGATTCTGACCTTCCTGGGGTGACTCTTGGCTCGACCCCGCCCAGCTTCCCGTCGCATCGAACTCCTGAGCGGGGGCTCGGACGACGTCCTCTCTGGAGTCCACATGTGGAACCTGGGCGGTGGGCACTCGGGGTCGAAAGGATCGGTGGGCGTAATGTTGGCGATGGGGATCCTTGGTGGCACGGTTGGTGTTGCTTGCCCTTCGGTGCTTAGGTCGATGAGGATCCTGGTCGTAGGGGTGTTGGCATTGTGTAAGACATGTTTGGGTAGTGGGGTTGGGAGCTGCGTCGCGGGCGGGAAAGGCGTCGCCCATGGGGTCTGCTGCTCTGTGGGGATGGGCGTGTTGGCGTCGATCGTCAGGGTAACTTCTGCTAGGTCAGCGGGCGTCGGCGTGTGCGATGGTGGATGCTCCTCTTGAAAGTCGGCGTTATCGGTGTCGCCGAGTGGGACCATCAGGGAGTCCTCTATGATGATGGGTCCCTCTGGCGGCTGTGGAGTTGTGGATGGCGGTGTGGGCAGCTCCTCCTTCGGCAGTAGGGTCATGTTGCTCTCTGCCGGCGCGACTCCAAGGTCCTGCAGGCTGAAGTCACTACCGGGCGTCGTCGAAGGCCTCGACGAGGTGTGCGACCTTTCGCCAGAGGAGCAAGCAGCGAGCTCGTACGCGTAGAACGCAGCGTCCTGGCGCGGGCGATCGAACTCCGTAGTCGGGAGAATGGTCATCAGGTTGTGCTCGAACTCCTCGCGTTGGTGGTCCTCCTCCTGAGCTGCCATCGCCTGGTCGCGGTCCATGACTGCGCCGTCGTCCGCAAGCTTGGCCGCCATCTCGTCAAGAATATCGAGTTCCAGCGTCTCGCCCGTCAGCATACTCGACACAAGGGCGCGCCTGCGGGCGCTGTTGAGCTCCGCCGTCTCCTTCTCGTCCTCGCACTCGTCCTCCTCCTCCTCCTCCTCCTCCTCCTCCTCCTCCTCCTCCTCCTCCTCCTCCTCCTCCTCCTCCTCCTCCTCCTCCTCATCATCATCATCATCCTCCCCCTCCTCTTTCTCCAAACAGATGTTGAGCAGGTCTGAGTATGTCTGTGTGTGGACGTCAGCGCCGCTCACCATGTCTGTGATGCACTTTCATGCCAAGCGGCCCTTTCTATCTCCCGATTCTCCGCATCTGGATGGAGGCAGCAATGAGCGGTCCAGGTAACGAGCGGTACGCTGGGGAGGGGAACAAAAACGCTCACTGACCCGACACCGAAGTAAAAAAGCTGGGATCCAGACTTGGAAAAATCGTCGGATGGATCTGGGACCTCGGGACGCTCTGCTCCTCGCGGTGCCCCGCCGGAAGGCCTCGCTGTCGCCCGTGCACATCCACACCTCCAGGCCGAGCCTGGGCGTGCCCCCCCCCCCCCCCTGGGCGCGCGCGCGGGCGCGAACGCCGGCGGCCGCGGAACATGGACCATCCGACGATGCGATGCTTTGTTCGGCGTGGCTCCCCAGGCCTGGACCGTTCCTGCGGACGGACGCGCCTCGGATCCCTGGCCCTGGGTCGGCCATATCTATATATATATATATATGTATATATATACATACATATATATATATATATATGTTGGTCGATTCTTGTGACTCAGAAGTGCAAGGGGAAATGCACGCCAATCGACGCGAAAACGCAGGGCGGAAGTGTCCGCCTCAGAACAGTGGGGCGCCTGTGTCCGCAAGCGCATGGCGGACGCAGCGACGGTCAAGTGGGGCGGCAATCGACGCCAAAGGTCAGGAAAAAGAAGGCAGACATGTCCGCCCTACGTTTATTTACATCGGGCACGTCCCCCTGCAGGCGGATTTCGGACGAGAAATATAAAAAATGTTCAAAACGATACCTCCAAATGGCCAAAAATTATCCAAAATCGTCCCCTGACTATTTTCGGACTATTATAAGGGAACAAAAACAGGCATAAACATAAAAACTCGGAGTTCCGCGCGGATTTCTCGGATCGGCGCTGGACCCCCCTCCCTGGCGCGCGGAGCGCGCCAGGGGCGGCGCCGGAGGCGCCGCCAGGGGGGCACAGCGCCGATCCGAGAAATCCGCGCGGACCTCCGAGTTTTCATGTCTATGCCACTTTTTGTTTCCCTATATGAGTGAATACCCCCCCTGTGCTTAGAGGGACGCGCCCGGACATTGTAAGGCGGACCCGCGGTCAGGGGAGGCCTCCGCTGGACTGGCGGCCAGCGGCGGGTCGGGCCGCGCGCGGGCGCACCGCTCGCCACGGGAGGCGCGTGGCACGGGCGCACGCGCGAGGGGCGGCCCCGCCCCCCCTTCGCCCTGTCTCGCGACCGTCGCCGCCCCCCTCCCCAGGAGGAGGAGGAGGAGGAGGAGGCGGAGGAGGAGAGAGGAGGAGGAGGCGGAGGAGGAGAGAGGAGGAGGAGGCGGAGGAGGAGAGAGGAGGGGGGCCTCCCCCCTGTCTTCTTTCCCGCGCGCGCCTGCGCGGAGGGGAGCGCAGAGCCGCAGCTCCTGCCCCGTGCTTCGGCGGCGCGCCGAGGGAAAAGGCGAGAGGGGGCAGGCCTCCCCAGAAGGCGGCGGCGCTCCTCGGGAGGCGGCGGCGCTTCCCAGAAGCCCTGCGGCATCCCATCCTGAGAAGCCGCCTGCGTCGCCGGGGAGGCACGATTCTCGGGTCGGGCGAAAGGGGGGGATAGCAAAGGGGGGGTTTGAGAATCAGCTCACGTAATTAGCTGATTTTCCCGGCGCCTCCCGGCGCCGGAGGCGGCTATGTATCGAGGAGTGGGCCCCTCGGCGAGGCCGAAACCAGCTGCATGCAGCAAATTTCGTACCCCCCCATTTCCCAATCCCCCCTTTCGCCCGACCCGAGATTCGTGCTTCTTGTTATTATGCGTGTTATGTATGTGTAATTATTGCTATCATGTATGTGTGTTATTATTGCTAGCATGTATGTGTTATGATTTCTTGTTATTATGTGTGTTAGTATTGCTATCATGTGTGTGATGTCTTTGTATTCTCACGGGGAGGCACGATGAATGGCAGGAAGCTCCCGGAGAGGCCAGCGGCCCTCTGAGCTTGCTTTCCGAGGAGGCAGTCTTGAAGGGGCCCCAGGACACACAAATAAATGCACACCAATAAAAAGATTCCCCATATTTTCCCGTATTTTCTCAGTTGTTGCCTTCCCCCCCAATTCCCATATTTTGCCGAATTTTCTGGGGAATCGACACTTAATTGTGTCTGTGTGTTTTTCCCCTCTTGAAGTCTGCCCTCCCCCCTGGTTGCGTCGCCGGCGCCTTCTCTCGACCAGCGGGGACTGCCCGTCGCTCGGACGTCCACTCCCTGCGCATTGTTCGGTTTCGTGTGTGGTGTTTTTTTTTCGCAGGATGATCCAGGATGCTCCTTCATAATCCCCGCCGAGAAAAAGTGCACACGTCCGAGCGATACCAAGGGGAACGGGAGACGGCACGCGTCGGGGCAGGCTGGAGGTGGAAGAAGCGACGCCACCAGACCATACGCGGGGGCCGCGCCAACGGGAGGGCCCTCCCTGGCTCCCGGCGGTGGTGCCGATGCTATTGACACCCAGAGGTGGTCGAGTCGAGTCGAGTCGGGTGCCATGGGCGGGGAACGTATCTAAACATGCTGTGTAGACCGACGCGAAATGTGCGTGGTTCCGGAAACCCTGAACCCGGAAACATGTTCAACTCTTGGGGCACTTCTTTCACTTCCGCCGCCTTCCGCCGAGCTGCCGCCGCCCTTCCCCCGAGGGAGAGAGGACAAATCCTTCGATCCCCGAGGGTAGGGCACTCTCTGGAGCGAGGACAGAGGGGGGTCGGGCGGGAGAGCCCGACGCGCGCACGAGCCGGGGAGGAAGAGCGGCGAGACCGGCGAGACTGGCGGGGGCGCGGGTCTTCCGTCGGGATGTCTGCTCCTCGGCGTGTCGCGGCGGCGGCCGCCCTTGTTGTGACTCCGCCGCCCGTCCGCCGCCCGTCCGCCGCCCGTCCGCCGAGGAAGAGACGACAACTCCCTTGGTCCTCGGAGGCGAGGCCCCTCCTGGAACGCCTCAGATGTCACGAGGGCACCTCCTCAGACCACAGAGCGGTCCTCAGAGAAGGCCCCTGACCTTGAGCAGGGACCGACCGTCCCGGCATTCCAAAAGGCCTGCCACGAAATGCTCTCGGAACCCCAAAGAGGTCTAAGAACAAAAACCGTGCTCTGAGAACACAAGCCCGATGTGTTACAGCAAGACAGTCTCGGCCAGAAGAGTTCTCAGAACATGTCGTGCAGACCACGAAAGGTTCTTAGAACGTTCTGCGGCAGGCCTCTAGGCGAGCCAGGGCGCTTCGCCACTGGTTGAGGAGTGCGCCTGTGACGTCGGACCCGGGCCCAGAGAACGTCTCGGGCCGGGGGGGCGGGGGGGATTGGGAAAGGGGGGGGTTACGAAATTTGCTGCATGCAGCTGGTTTCGGCCTCACCGAGGTGGCCCATTCCTCGATACATGGCCGCCTCCGGCGCCGGGAGGCGCCGGGAAAATCAGCTACGTGAGCTGATTCTCAAACCCCCCCTTTGCTATCCCCCCCTTTCGCCCGACCCGAACGTCCCTCGAGACCATGGGACCCCCCGCCGACTTCAACGCGCCGAGCAGCCAGGGGCACCCCCCCCGGGCTGCGCATGGACGCCCACCAGGCACGAAGACCGCGAGCGAGACTCGGTCCGTGCCGCCGCACCCGACGACGATGCTTGACTAACACGGGCGGCTTTGTCTCAGGGCGCGGGGCACACGGCGCGCCTCGCGCCGTGCGCAAGGGCGCGCGCGCATAGTCGTCGTCGTCGTCGTCGTCGTCGTCGTCGTCGTCGTCGTCGTCGTCGTCGTCGCCGCCGTCGTCGTCGTCGTCGTCGCCGTCGGCGTCGGCGTCGTCGTCGTCGTCGCCGGCGTCGTCGTCGTCGCCGCCGCCGCCGTCGTCGTCTTCGTCGTCGTCAGCGTCGGCGTCGGCGTCGTCGTCGTCGTCGGCGTCGTCGTCGTCGGCGTCGTCGCCGTCGTCGTCGGTCCGCCAGTAAGGCCGACGTCTCGCCGGCGCCCTCGCCGATGCGGCCGCCGCGCGGCCGCGCGACGAGCAGGAGCGACGCCGCTCCGCCGAGGGCGGCCGCCGCCCCCCCCCGCGGGGGTGGCCGCCGCCCGTACGCCGAGCGATGGCCCGGAGCGGAAGGGTGCCACGGAGATAGGCGGACCGCCCCCGAAGCGAGGAGCAGAGATCGGCGGCGGGCGAGGGCGAGGAGCAGATGTCGGCGGCGAGCGAGGGGGGGGGAGGAGTGAGAGGGAGGAGAGCCGAAGCGAGGAGCAGAGATCGGCGGCGACCGAGGGCGAGGAGGAGCAGATGTCGGCGGCGAGCGAGGCGGGGGGAGGAGTGCGAGGGAGGAGAGCCGAAGCGAGGAGCAGATGTCGGCGGCGAGCGAGGAGGAGGCCCTCTCCCGAAGGAGGCGGGGCTCCTCGGAAGCCCTCGCAGGCCCCTGCCGAGAAGCGTGCTCGGCGCCTGCCGGAAGGGAGGCTCGGCTCACCGGCCCCCCCCGGCTCGCCTGGCCGCCGAGCAGAGGAGGCGGGGGGGGGGGGCCGCTCCGAAGCTCGAGGGCGGCTCCTCCTCGCCCGCGCGCCGGCGGCGTGCCCCCCTCCCCCCCCCCCCCTCGGCCTCGCCCGCGCCCTTCGCGCCATCGCTCGGACGTCCATTTTCTCGTGCCTTTTGCGGCTTCGTGCGTGCATTTTTGTCCGCGGGGTGGTGGCCCCGGACGCTCCTCGATGGTCCTCGCCTAGAAGAAAAGGACACACGTCCGAGCGATGCCCAGCCTCAGGCGGAGCATCGTTCCGCCGATCCCGATCGCCACTGGCGGGCACTGGGCCCCACTGGCCGATTCCCCCCCCAGGTGGGGGCACAGGCTGCTCCCTTCGGGCTTCGAGGGGCACCTCCCCGACTGGGGTGGCGGGACGGTGGGGCTGCGATGCCATGGCCTGGCGGGGATGGGGATCGGCGGAGCGATACCCTCGGGCCCCGCCCGCGCCCTCGGCCGCCGTCCTCCTGGAGGCCCGGGCGTCGCCGCTGATTCACACCAGGGCGATCGAACGCCCAGTTCCGGCCCCGGGGCAATCGCAGATCGATCCGGCGCGAAAATGCAGTAGGCATGCACATGTACACGTATGTATGTGTATGTGTATATATAGCATACCCGATATCAAATATCAGATATCGCATCTCATATGTCATAAACTGTATATCATATCCCCAAGAGTGCTTATACTTGGGGGCTCTTCCTTCTGGAAAAAGGGCCTGGGCCTGAGCGTCGGTCTGGCGGCTATGTGGTCGCCGGCGCAGCTCCGTCGCCGCCTCGTCGCCACCCATCGTTTGGGCTTCCCGATCGGCCTGGCGGCTATGTGGTCGCCGTCGCCGCCACGTCGCCTCGTAACCGTCCATCGTCTGGGCAGGTGCGTCGGTCTGGGGGCCATGTGGCCGCCGTCGTCGCTTTGTCGCCACCTCGTCGCCGCCGCACTTTGCTTTGCATTGCATTGCGCTGCTTTGCACTGCGCAACACAAGGTGGACCACATAGATTGCACCACATCGGTTGTTTCAAATATATGTTCATCATCGTATGCGTAGCAAAACAAAGATGACAGCATATGGATTGCACCACATTGATAGTGTCACACCGATTGTCAAACATATTATGCACCACATAGATTGCACCACATCTATTGCACGACGTATAAGGTTTCACATTCACAGCACTACGTATGCTGTAACGCATGGACGGCACTACATACATTGCGACACATCGCTTGCACAATGTAGATGGCACAAAATAGCTCGACAACAACATATTGCAACATTTGTGGCACAGTATAGATCGGACACACCAGGTTGTAGAACAGCATTGCACCATTTAGGTTGCACGCAACATATTGCACAACACACAATGCACCACATCGATTGCACCACGTATAGTGCACAACATAGATTCTCCTTTCTAAAAACAGAATACACTCGACCCCCCCCCCCAGCGTTATCACTACCCCCGCGCCCCATGTAAATCACATATTATTCTGACCACATGTCCATCCTAAATATGAAATCACAATGTCCCAGGCAAACCGGGTTCCCCCCCCCTGAGGTTCCCTTGTAAAAAGCGAGCGACACGCGGGGACATCTCGTGTTCGAACATCACTTGTTCACGAATCCCTTGCCACAAAAACGGGACGAAGTGCACACGCGCGCGTCGTCGCGCGCGCATGCCGAAATCCTTCAAAAAACAAAAACACAGGGTTTCGCAACACTGATTTGCTTTTTTAAAAAAGCTTACGCGCGAGCTCTTGCGAAATCTTAAGAAAACCATCGGTTTTCAAGATTTTTACAAAATGCTACCAAACGGGATTCGCGCGCGCATGTCGAAATCTGTCGAACGCCCTTGCGCGTGTGCCGTCGCGAGAACCCTCTTCAAAAAATGGGACGAAGTGCAGACGCGCGCGTCGTCGCGCGCGTATGCCCAAATCCTTCAACCCCCATCGGTTTCGTAAGGATTACAAAGTCGTGTGCCCAAAGAACCTACACAAGCACAAGGCTTCGCAACACGGATTATCAACAAAAGCGAGCGCGCGTGCTCTTGCGTCGTCGTCGTCGTCGCCGTCCTCCCTCCTCCCGCGTCGTCGTCGTCGTCGTCGCCTACGTCGTCCTCTGTCTTTCCTCGTGTTCGTCGTCGTCGTCCTCTCTGGCGTCGTTGTCGTTTCCGTCGTCGTTGTCGCCGTGGTCGTCCTTGCTCCTCCTCCCTCGTCGTCGTCGTCCGTCGTCGGCGTTTCGTCGTCGTCCCTCCTATTTCGTCGCCGTCGTCGTCGTCGTCGTCGTCGTCGTCGTCGTCGTCGTCGTCGTCCCTCCTCCCTCGTCGTTGTCGTCGTCGGCGTCGCCGGCCTTCCTCCTTCTTCGTCGTTCGCGTCGTCGCCGTCTCCCTCCTCCCTCGTCGTTGTCGTCGTTGTCGTCGTTGTCGCCGTCGTCGTCCTCCCTCCTCCCTCGTCGTCGTCTGCGTTGGCGACGTCGTCGTCGTCTTCGTCGTCGTCGTCGGCGTCGGCGTCGTCGTCGTCTTCGTCGTCGTCGACGTCGGCGTCGTCGTCGTCGCCGCCGTCGTCGTCGTCGTCGTCGTCGTCGTGGGCGTCGTTGACGTCGTCGTCGTCGTCGGTGTCGTCGTTGTCGTCGTCGTCGGCGTCGTTATCGTCGTCGTTGTCATCGTCGTCGTCGTCGTCGGCGTCGGCGTCGTCGTCGTCGTCGGTGTCGTCGTCGTCGTCATCGTCGTCGTCGTTCTTGTCGGCGTCGTCGAAGTCGTTGGAGACGTCGTCGGTGTCGTCGTCGGCGTCGCTGTCGCTGCCAAGTGCCATTTGGTACCCAGCGTCACGGTCTTAAGAGATTTTGCAAACCAAGTTGCGGGTTGGTGGGTGGGATGATTGCGCGAGCAGTAGAGTTGACAACTTCAAGTTCGGCGAATGAACTGCACACCATAGACTGCATCACATAGATAGCTCACGCCGGTTGCACCACATATATACAGACATACGTATATGAATATTGCGCAGCACGCACATTGAATCACAAAGCATGTTGCACCACATATGTTGCACAACATTCGTTGCACACCAGAGGTTGCAATATACATTGTGCACCGAATAGACTGTACGGTATATACTGCTGCACAACGATGGCACACATCAGATTGCGCAACATAGACCGCACAAACTAGAATGCACAACGTAGATTGCACCACGCAGGGCGCACAAAATGTATTGCTCCAACTCGACTGCACAAGGTCTACAACTAGAAGCACGCGGTTTGGGGTCCACGCTGGCTAACACAAGAAAGCGTCTAAGGCTTTGGTCGCGACTTCCCGCGGTGCTGCGGTATTGCTTCGCGCTGTAGGATGTCAGGGTTGGCCGCCGAGATGCGTCGCAGGACTTTTACGTCGCAGCACCTAAAAGGCACTCCGCACGCGCGTTCGGGCGGGCCGGGACACGGCAGGCGCGAACTGTCCAGCGGCAGGAAGGGGTGAAAAGGGGAGGCGCCGCAGGAAGGCAGAGGGGGGGGCGGCACCGCGCGAAATAGTCGACGGACGCGCTGCTGTGCGGGTGCACCTCCGCGGGCGCGCGGGGCGGGGGGGGGCAGCGGGAGGGGCGGGCCCTACGAGGGAGTGAGGGATGAGGGAGCAAGGAGGAGGAAAATAAAAAGAAGGAAGAAGGGACGGAAGAGGAAGGAGTCAGGGAGAGGAAAGGATGGAGGGAAGGAGGGCAAGAGGTAGGGATGATGGAAGGCGGGAGGGAGGGAGGCAGGAAGGAGAAGAATGGAAGGATCGAGGAGGAGGGAGGGGGGGTAGATGAGGAGAGGCGAGGCGAGCCAGGCACGCTCGCGCCAACCCTGATTTCCGACCGACCCATCTCACTTGTCCCTGCCCAGTGCGCTGAAACCTTCTCTATTCGCCGGCTGGCGGGGGGTCCTAGTAGAAGACCTTGATACTCAAGAGAAGTTGCGAGATCTGACAGACCTTTGGCTGTGACATCGGACGCGGTGATATCCCTGGGATGCTCCTCAGGCAACCACGTCAAACCTCGGAGATCTACTGGCCCGTGTCAATCCAGACCGGGCCAACCGGGCTTTGCAGGATCCTGCGCAGTGCTGCAATATTCATCATGCATGATCCTGCACTCGAGCCAGGGGCAGTTCGCCCGTGGCGCTGCAGGATCCTAATACAAGATCCAGCGCTCTGCCTGGCCCCCGGCTGCAGTGCCCGTCTCTTGAGCCCCGAGCAAACGACGACACCCGCGGCGCCGGCCCTTCCCCCGGGTTCAGGGCCTGGGTCTTTTTGTTGACAGGCACGTTCGAGCGACATGCGCGACCGCAGGCGCCCAGGGGGGTCGCCCGACTCAGTCGGGCACTTTTGGCAGCAGCGCGATGCGGCGCACAGCTCAGGCAGCGAATTCTGCTGCGATGCCCCCAAGGCAGGGCACGGGGCGGCCGCGCGCGGGCGTCGCCTGCGCCGCTTCCGCCGCTCGGCTCCGCGGCGGCGCCCCGGGGGGCGGCGCGCGCGGCGTGCTCGGCCTCCTGGCCCCTCCCCTGGGCACCCGCGCTCTCTCACCGGGCTGCCCAGGGCGCGTGGCGCGCGGCGGCGCGCGCCTCGTCTCCCCGCCCGCCCTCGTGGGCCTCGTCGAGGCTCGCCGCGCCCATTGCCTTCGCCCTTATGGACTGGGCGTTGGCCCGCTGCCTCTGCCCCGCGGGGCAGGCTCGGGCTCCGCGCCCGCGGCGGCCTCCAGGCGCTCGGCCTGCCCGAGAGGCCTCGGACAGGCCTCCTGGCGTTTCGCTGCCGCTCTCACGGGGCGCTGCCTGCGCCGCCCGCGTCGCGGCCTCCTGGGCCTTCTCGCGTCCGCTCGCGCCTCCGCCAGCTGCCTGCGGGCGTCCTCGGCGTGGCGTTGCGCCTCCGCCGGGCGGTCGGCCCGGGCCAGCTCGTCCCACGAAGGCTGCCCGCCTAGCGCCTGCGCCTCGTCGCCGTCGGGCTCGGGCGCTCGCGCTCGGCGGGCCCGCGCCTTCGGCAGCGCTGCTCGGCGGGGCCGCCGTCCTGCAGTGCTCTCCGCCGTCTCGGCTTCGGCGCCTTCGTTTCTCCGCTGCCAAACCGGCGGGCTCCGCGGCCTCCCGCTCGGTGGCCCTAGCCTTGCAGCAAAGGCTGGTGTTGGCGGGGCGGTTCGCAGGGCCGCGTGCCAAGCCGCGAGCGGCCCTCCAAGTGGCTGGAAACTCCCAGCGTCGGCGTTGCGGATGTCCGCCTTGGCCTCCTCCGCGCCCTGCTCCAGGTCGCTGCCCTGTGTCGCTGCTGTGGCCTCCGCCCCTGCTGAGCCAGAGCGCTCGGCCACGGCCTGGTTCAGGCGCTCGGCCCGCGCTGCCGCCGCCAGCCGCTGGGGGGCTGCACGCCGCAGCCGCTCCAGCAAGAGGGCCTGCTCCGGCGCCGCCGCCTGCTCCGCATCGCGGGCCGCGGCCTCCACCCCACTCCAGACCACCCCCGCCATAATTTTTTCATGGCGGCGACCCCCAGCGGTCTGGACCCGTTCCCCGGGACCGGCTTTTTTTTCACGGTCCTCGCGAGGGCCGGCAAGGGCCTCCCGGGTCCGAAGGCAGCGCAAAATCCTCCGTCGTGATTTGTGCTCGGGGCTGCCGCCGCCGCTGCTGGTCGAGGCATGCCGCCGCGGTCTGCGCCTGCGCGTCCGCCCCCGGTGGCGCTCGGCGCTCGGCGCGCGCCGCGCTGGACCGCCGTGCCTCCGCCGGGGCGGCGCCCACAGGGCGGGCGGGAGCGCGGAGCCGCGGCGGCTGCCGCGAGCGTCGCCGGGGCCGCCAGAGCAGCAGCTCAGCAGGCTTCGCCTTACCCAGAGATCCGATATCGTGTTTTTTCAATACGGGGTCCCCGGAAGTCTCGACCCATATCCACGGACCGGTTTCTCATCCCGAGTCGTTTTTTGACGGTCCTGGGGCCCGGCGAGGGCCGCTAGAGGCCGAAAATCGAGAAAAACCCTCCGTCTTGATTTTTTCAATGCGTTGGAGGTCTGGGTAGGTCGGGCGCGTTCCCCTACAGGCGGATTCTGGACGAAAACTTGAAAATACCCACGAAAAAATGCTCCAAAAGTCGTCCCCAAACTATTTGTTTGAACTATTTAGGGGAAGGGGGGGAAAAGGAGGGACGACAAACACGACGAATACATACTGGATCCCAAAGTGCAGCCGCGATGGTGCCAGGGAGGAGGAGGAGAAGGAGGAGGAGGAGGAGGAGGAGGAGGAGGAGGAGGAAGAGGACGAGCAGGAGGACGAGCAGGAGGAGGAGGAGGAGGAGGAGGGAAAGGAGGAGGAGAGGAGGAGGAGGGAGAGGAGAAAAGGAGAAAAGGAGGAGGAGGAGGAGGACGAGCAGGAGGACGAGCAGGAGGAGGAGGAGGAGGCGGAGGAGGAGGAAGGGGAGGGGGAGCAGGAGGGAGAGGAGGAGGAGAGGAGAAGGAGGAGGAGGCGGAGGAGGAGGAGAAAAAGGAGAAAAGGAGGAGGAGGAGGACGAGCAGGAGGACGAGCAGGAGAAGGAAGAGGAGGAGGAGGAGGAGGAGGAACAAAAAAAAAGGAGGAGGAGGAGGGAGAGGAGGAGGAGGAGGGAGAGGAGGAGGAGGAGGGAGAGGAGGAGGAGGGGAAGGAGGAGGCTGAGGAGGAGGAGGAGACGGGGAAAAGAGGGAAGGACAGCAGGGGGAAAGGAGGGAGAAACGACGAGACAGGAGGGGGGGCGGGAGATGGGCAGGAGGATGGAGGGATACAGAACGAAAGAGAGAAGCAGGATCGAGGCAGGAGGGGGGAACCTATAAACCCGACGATGTAATATTTCTTTCGGTCCGCGGGCCCCGAGGTTCTCGACCTTGCCCCGGGGGGGTTCTCGTCCTGGAACCTGGCAATAATCTCCCCGAGGCCGCGCAACCAGAGAAAAAACACGCCAGGGCCAGAACATATCACGAGAAAGAGAGAGAGAGAGAGAGAGAATGAGCGAGAGTGAGAGCGAGAGAGAGAGAGAGGGAGACAAAAAAGAGAACGAGAGAGAGAGGGGGAAACAAAAAGAGAGCACGAGAAACAACACACGTCTTTCAAATTATAACTTTCTTGGCTACCGCGGAACCCAATTGCGTGTTTCATAAATCTAAACTGTGCAATCGACGTGGAGCAATAAGTGTGGTGCAATCTATGCGGTGCAACTCGCTCTGCCGAGCTTGAAGTGTTCAACTCCACTGCTCGCACGGTCATCCCACCCAGCCATCGGCAATCCCACCAGCCCTCTGGGCATAGGTGATTTCGGGAGTTTCATCTTCCACCCCCCTTCTTCCCCTTCGGGGAGGGGTTCACCCGTCCCCCCTACCCCCCCCCCCTGGACCTGGACGAAGCCGGTCGGGAGCGGTCAGGGTGTCCAAAACGGCCTCGGCGAGGAAGCCAAAATCATTGGTTTTGCAAGGTCTTGGGCCCCATTGGGGCCTCTTGGGGGGGCGACCAAGATGGCCCAAGATGGCCCCCGAAAGGCCCCCAGGAGGCCCCCAAGAGGACCCCAAGCGGTCCCAAGAGCCCCCCCCGAGGCACCCAAGACGCTCAAGAACCCCCCAGGACCGCCGAGAGGCCCCCAAGACGTCCCAAGAAGCCACCAAGAAGTGCCCAACAGATACCCCAAGAGGCTCCGAGAGGCATCCAAGAGACCTCTGGCCCTTCTGCTTGCCCTCCTCCTCCTGGTCCTCCTTCCTCTTCCTTCTCCTCCTCCTCCTCCTCCTCCTCCTCCTCCTCCTCCTCCTCCTGTTCATCCTCCTTCTCCCCACTCCCTCATCGATCCATCCATCCATCCATCCATCCAGCCTCCTTCTTCTCCTCCTCCCTCCTTCGAACGGTTCGGCCGTCCCCCTCTTTGCTCCCGCACTTCCCTGCTCACCTCACCTCGCTTGGACATCGTTTCTGGATGGGCTGGTGGGGATACTTTTTTTTTACAGCCGCAGGCGGAAGCGCCGGCGGCGGGCGGTCGCGGTCGGGCTGCGGCCGCGACTAGCGGCGGGCGCGCGCGAAGCCGCGGTCAGGCGGCAGGCAGCAGCGACAGCTGGTGGGGATACGCGAAGCGTCTAGAATGTTATTTACAACACCCTCGCGGCGGCGATTGCGGTCAGTTCTTGGCGTTGGCTAGCGCATCGCTGCGGCCGCGCTAACGCGCGCAATCTCGCGCGCAGAGCCGCGAGCTACGCTGGCGCGACCGACGCGGCCGCGGTGGCGCTGACCGCTGGGGACTCTCCAGCACGTCTCACAGGCCGTGCTGGCGCGCGGGCAGTTCAGTACGAGTCGGTGCGATCTGGGTAGAGCAATCTATGTGGCGCAGCACATATGGAGCACCATATGTGGCGCGGTCGAGGTAATGTAAAAAAGTGCGGTCCAATCGATGTGGCACGCTAAGAATCACGCATTCTAGGTTGTGCACTGTATGTGACTGGGTCTACGTAGTGCAACCTTCAACTCCGCTGCCCGTGCCACCACCCCGCCCACCCACCCGCAACTTGGTTCGCAAAACCCACGCGGCGGCGATTGCGATGACTGCTCGGCGCTGGCTGGTGCATCGCTGCGGTCGCGCTAGCGCGCGCAAGCTCGCGTGCAGATCGGCCAGCTATCCTGTTGCGACCAACGCGGCCGCGGTGGCGCTGACTGCCGGGGACATCCCGACGCGTCTCGCACACCGCGCTGGCGCGCGGGCACTTCAATGCGAGTCGGGACTCGAGCGGGCGCGGCTTCATGGCGACATCGACAACGGCAAACGCGATAATGGTGACAATGACGCTGGTGACGGTGGCAAGGCCAATGACGGCGCCGATGCTGGTCACGCCGATGACGATGATGGTGTCCGCGAGCTGGTGATGATGGGTTTCGTTTGGGAGGATTTCGACATGCGCGCGCGGCCGACGCGCGCCAGTGGCCCGCATGGTATTATTTGACAAGGGTCGTGCCGACCCAGGAAGCGCGCAACGGCTTTATAATGACTTTTGCATGCGCGCGCAAGTCCCGCTCGCTTGCTTATGATAAAAAGTGGGGACGCATTTGTTTCGCCATTATTCGCAAGAGCGCGCGCACAGACAGTTTTGAACCATCAGGTTGTCAAACAACTGTTTTATCATACGTGTGTTCCAGACACTCGATCCTGAAGTGCTTACGGGCACTGAGATGTTGAACTAATTTCGGCATGCGAGCTCGCCGACGCGCGCGCGGACTTTGCTACGTTTTTGTTTGAAAGGGATTTCTGAACACTGATGATTGAACGACTGTGCGCGCATATCACTGTTGGACACCGATGAGGCGGGTGTCGAAGCGGGGTCCCCCTGGGATGGTATGATTTCAAGAATGAGAATGAGCGATGGGGCAAAATCATGTGTAGATCGTACTGTTCAATGAGAAACCGATGCAATAAGCCAGGGGGGGGGAAGACCCGAGCTACTCTTTAGCAAAGAGAACATCTGCGGTGCAGCCTATGCGATGCAATCCACGCGAGTCGGCGGCGGGCGTCCACGTCGGCAACAAAGCCGCCACACCGACGGTCAGGCCCAGACGACGGGCGGCGACGACGCGGCGACGGGGCGGCGACGTCGACGACGCAGCCGCCATACAGGAAGCCAGCCCCAGACGACGGGCGGCGACGGGGCGGCGACGGGGCGGCGACGGGGCGGCGACGGCGACAACATGGATAGCCGGCAGATCGACCGTCAGGCCCAAACGACGGACGGGGACGAGGCGGCGACTGTGCGGCGACGGCGACAGCACAGCCGCCAGACCGACGGCCCAAAGTGCAAGCACCTCTTAGGGAACAGAGCAAGAATCAAGGTCGGGCATGCCCCCCCCGCAGGCGGATTATGGGAGAAATATTAAACAGTAGCCAAAGAATGCTCAACAGATTTGAACACATCGCCAAATCGTCCCCGGACTATTTTTACTATTTTTGAATATTCCTCCTGTAGAGGGACAGGCCCGACCAAGAGCAAGAATCGCACGAGAAAGCACGACACAAACCAACCGCAGCGCGGACGGCAAGAGGCCTCGTCGCGCAGGGCCACGGCGGCCACGGCCCTCCCGTCGACCGCGGCGAAGACGACGACGCAGCCGTCCTCGCTCGCGCCCGGGAGTCGAGGTCGAAGGTGCGGGTCTTCGTCCCCCTCGTCTTCCTCCTCCTGCTCCTCCTGCTTCTCCTCCTCCTCCTGCTCCTCCTCCTCCTCTTTCTCCTCCTCCTCTTTCTCCTCGTCGTGCTCCTCTTTCTCCTCGTCGTGCTCCTCGTCCTCCTACTCGTGCTCCTCCTCGTCCTCCTCCTTTTCCTCCTCCTCCCCGCCCTGGGAGGCCAGCCACCCCCCACCCCATTCTGGAAGGGAGGCGCAACGCCAGAGGCCTCCCAAATGGGGTCGGAGGATCGCGCCGCATCGCCGACGCCTCGCCGACGCCTTGCCGATGCCCTCGGCGATGCCTCGGCGATGCATCGGCGCCGTTAGCGTGGAGCCAGTCGTGCCCCACATCGATCCGCATCGCCGAGACATCGGCGATGTGGCGCGAGCCTCCAATCATCGACTTCCTGGACCCCACCTGGGAGGCCCGGGCGTACGGGGCGGGGTCGGCAGGCGAGGACAAAGAGGAGGAGGAGAAGGAAAAGAAGGAGGAGGACGAGAAAGAGGACGAGGCAGAGTACGACTAGGAGAAAGAGGAGGAGGAGGAGGACGAGGAGGAGGAGGAGGGGGAGGAGAAGGAAAAGGAGGAGGAGGAGGAGGAGGAGGAAGAGGAGGAGGAGGAGGAGGAGGAGGAGGAGGAGGAGGAGGAGGACTACGACGACGAGGAAGATGATGAGGAGGAGGAGGAGGAAGAGGGGGCACGAAGACCGACGAAGACGCTGGCCTCTCTTCGCCGGGGCCGGCGGCGCCCACGGAGGGGGGGGGGGGGGGGTCGTTCAGGGGCCCAGACCCCCTCGCGCTACGAAGCAGTCACGACGGGGAGTTTCTCGTTATTTTTCTGCCTCTGCGGCTCCCCCCCCCCCACTGGCCCTCGTCGGCTACACGTAGGAGTGACCCTGGGTAAGAGTGACCATTGGTGCGCGGCTTTTGGGGGGCCGCGGGGGGGCCCAACTAAAGCGCGCAGCACGCTGCTATCGCACCGCACTTGGCGATCGGTGAGCCCCAGTGAGCGCGCTCCGAAGGTCACTCCGGCGAAAGGCCACTCTTGCGTGTAGTCGACCTCGGGACCGTCAGCAAACGACTCGGGATGGAAAACCGGTCCCGGGGGATGGGTCCAGACCGCTGGGGGGTCCGCGTCATGAACAACTCATGGCGTCGAGGGTCT
Organism: Prorocentrum cordatum; assembly: GCA_963575745.1. Taxonomy (NCBI): domain Eukaryota; class Dinophyceae; order Prorocentrales; family Prorocentraceae; genus Prorocentrum; species Prorocentrum cordatum. The sequence continues at coordinate 132,143 of CAUYUJ010019864.1, read as the reverse complement.
GGGAGGGGGGCCTCCTCCTCCTCCTCCTCCTCCTCGCCTCCTCCTCCTCCTCATCGTCGTCCTCCTCCTCCTCCTCCTCCTCCTCCTCCTCCTCCTCCTCCCCCTCCTCCTCCCCCTCCTCCTCCCCCTCCCCCCCCTGTCGACGACGAGGGGACGTGAGGGGGGCGGCCTATCCCGAGACATGAGGCGGAGGGGCGTCCCTCGGGGGGCGGGGGCCTGCCGAGACGGCCCCATGGGCCTCCGCGAGGATGGCTCTCCTCCCGCATGGCGCGGGAAGGGCCGTGAGAGGCCCCGCGGCCCTCTTGCACAGCGGCCCGCCCGCGCTCGGGCCGCGGGGCACCTGCCACCATGGCGTGCTTGCCGGGGAGCCGCGCCACCGCTGAGTGCAGTCGCCGTGCCTCGGTGGGGGCACGGGATTGGCAGAGCCCTTGGGCGAGGAGCCCAGGGTCTGGAGGCCGGTGGAGCTCCGGTCGTGGACGCGCCACCGCTTAGTGCAGTCGTCGTGCTCCGGTGAGGGCACGGGATAGACAGAACCCTTGGGCGAGGAGCCCAGGGTCTGGAGGCCGGTGGAGCTCCTCCGGTCGCGGGTGCGCCGCGGATATCGCTGCCGCCCTCAGCAGCTGAGGAGCCCTCCAGGGTCCGAGGGCTGCTGGGCGCATTCCTCGCAGAGCGCCCCCGCCGCACCGTCAGGAACGCCGAGCAAGGAACGAAGGGGCTCTCTCGGCCACCGCGGGCCACGGCCACGACCAGGCGCCCCGACCCACAATTGCGGCTCCCACAGCTGCATATGGTTGGGCACTTCGCCAGGATACTCTTGAGTATCTTTTTGATCTCTCGCCAACATCCGCCTGCAGGGGGGCGGCTCCCACAACTGCAGATGGTCGGGTACTTCGCCAGGATCATCCTCTGTACTGTCTTCATCTCTCGCCAACATCCGCCTGTAGGGGGACATGCCCGACCCAACCCTGGGCCCAGGGTCGGTCTGGCTTGGGGCCGGGGGAGGTGGACCGCCGGGCGTCCTCCGAGCGTCCCCCGAGCGGCCAGGGCCCTGTCGCGAAGCCAGGCAGGAGAGGGAGGAGGAGGAGGAGGAGGAGGAGGAGGAGGAGGAGGAGGAGGAGGAGAGGAGGAGGGAGGAGGAGGAGGAGGAGGAGGAGGAGGAGGAGGAGGGAGGAGGAGGAGGAGGAGGAGGAGGGGATGGGAGGGGGAGGGGGGAGGAGGAGGAGGAGGAGGGGCAGGAGGAAGAGGAGGAGGAGGAGGAGGAGGAGGAGGAGGAGGAGGAGGAGCTTCGAAGGAGCTTCGGCGACGACGATGTCGAGTAACGCTTATTGGCTGCGCCATCTCGGGGCTCGGGAGCGAGGCGGCCCCTAGTGTGGCACTGGCTTGCCTTTGCACAAGCAGTTGATTACACATACCCCGCTCTTGGTCGGGGGCTTACACTGGAATAACCAACCCTTGACACTCCCACGATCTGTAGCCTTGGACCGACGGCCACAGGTGGAACACCACCAGGTGGAGCAACAATCTGCATATTGCATAGTGTGGGAGGGGTGGACAGAACGGTTACCTATCTGGATGCTTTGCGTGGCAACCGGCGCGCCTTCGCTGCCGACGCCACATTCCACTACGCACAACAGACCTGGTATAGTGATTCTGGTTCATCTTTTGGGCTTCGGGGCCCAACCACTAACCTGGAAGAAGAAAAACGGCATAGGCATAAGCTTTAGAAGGTCCGCTGGCCCCCCATGGCGCGCACCGCGCGCCAGGGGGGCGTCCGCCGCATATCCAAGGACATCCGTGCGCACCGTGGACAATTTGTTCGTGCAGCTGTTTCTTCTTCAAAACCAGCAGGAGAAGGCCTTCTCAGAAGGCGGCGGGACTTCTCATCAGCCCTCGCGCCTTCTGAGGTTCCCCGTGTCTTCGGGAAAGGCCCAGGAAGGCTTAGGGAACTTCTCAGGAGGCCCGGGGGGCTTCCCAGCCTTCTGATAAGGCCTTCTCCTGCTCGCTTCCCACCCCCTCTCGCCGCAGGTTTCGGGGATCTTCTGACACGGGTCAATCCAGACCTGGGTCAGTCAGGCCTTGCAGAATCCTGCAAAATCCTGCACCCAAGCCCGAGTCAATGCGAAGGATACTGCAAGATCCCGCAGGATCCTGCACCCAAACCCGGGTCAGTGCGACCCTGGCCCTGCGGGATCCTGCAAGATCGGGCGCTCTGGCTGTCCCCCGTTTGCATTGACCCCTGCCTCAGGGCTCCCGACGATTTCTCTTCTTCGATAACCGGCTTCCCCGGCCCGCGGTCTGTCCGCATGCAGAGCGGACGTGTGGAGATCTCGCTGGGCCCCACGCGGTGTGGGCAACAGCGCGGCGTGACAGGGCGCACAAGCGCGGCCACCACCCGCGCTCGGTGGCAGCGCACGGGAGCCTCCGGTGCCATCCTGCCGGCTCCTGCGACTGGGCGCTCGTCGACGCTGAATCGACGCTCATCGACGCTAGGCGACGCTGAATCGGCGCTGAATATCGGCGCTACCTCATCGACGCCCAGACGCTAACCGACGCTAGTCGACGCTGGCCGACGCTGAAGCGGTACTGTCTCGTCGGAGTGCCTTCTTGTGCATGCGCCCCCCCACCAGAAACTAGGCTTTCGAGGTTCTCCGTCATGGGCGAGAAGAGGACGCAGAGAACAGGAGGTGCGGTTGGCAACGGTGTGCAATAGGCCTAACATCGACCAGTCGCATCTTGCATGCTGGGGCGAGATTATGCTCGCGAAGGGCCTGGTCTTCGAAAGCCCTAACTGACTGCATACATTATTCCTGCAGGCTCTCTGACGGAGCTACGACTGCATCAATTGCTTGAAAATTGCCGGGTCGGCGCAGTCAACAAAGGATACGACATGACATTTGAACGATCTGAAGAGCCCGGCGGTGCAGAACTTGCTTGACCGGATCAACGCACGGAGCCGCCACGATGCATCACGGGCGAACTCCTGGACGGCACGGTACATGGTCCCTCCCCCCTCTATCCTCCATCATCCCTCCCCTCCCTTCCTCCTCCTCCTCCTCACGATCCTCCTTATTATTCTTCTTCGTCTTCTTATTCTTCTTTCTCCGCCTCCTAGCTCCCTCTGCCCCTTGTCCCCACGCCCCCCAGTCCTCCCCCACTCTCCCCCCTTCCCTCCCCTCCCCTCGCCTCCCTCGCCGACGCATGGCCCGACGCCGCAGCCGACGCCGCACGCCGCCAGGCACCTTGGCGAGAGAACCGCGCAGAGGCGAGGTCCCTGCGGTGGTTGGCCGCCCAGTTCAGCAGCTCCCCGCCAGCGCCGCACCAGTCCTCGCTCCCGATGCGGACGACGGCGCCTCGGCTCAGTGCGTGTTTGTGTGTGCGTGTCTTCTACGCCCCGTCCCCGCGCGCGGGGCCGCGATGCCACAAATGTGTGTATGTATGTGCGTATGTGTGTGGTGTGTGGTTGTGTGTACCTGTGTGTGTGCGAATGTGCGTGTTTGCGTGTGTGCGTGTGTGCGTGTGCGTGTGTGCGAGTGTGCGAGTGTGCGAGTGTGCGAGTGTGCGAATGTGCGAGCGTGCGAGTGTGCGTGTGCGAATGTGCGTGTGTGCATGTGTGCGTGTGTGCGTGTGTGCGTGTGTGCGTGTGTGCGTGTGTGTGTGTGTGCTTGTGTGCGTGTGTGCGTGTGTGCGTGTGTGCGTGTTTGCGTGTGTGCGTGTGTGTGTGCGCGCGTGTGCGAGTGTGTGCGTGTGCGCGTGTGTGCGAGTGTGCGAGTGTGCGAGTGTGCGAGTGTGCGAGTGTGCGTGTGTGCGTGTGTGCGTGTGTGCGCGTATGCGTGTGTGCGTGTGTGCGTGTGTGCGTGTGTGCGTGTGTGTGCGTGTGTGCGTGTGTGCGTGTGTGCGTGTGTGCGTGTGAGCGAGCGCGCGCGCGTGTGTGTGTGTGTTTGTTTGTTTGGATGGTTGTGAGTGTCTGGTTGTCTGTGTGCTTTTGTTTGTGTGTTTGTGTTTGCGTGGCTGTTTTGTGTTTGTGTTTGTGTGTCCGTGGTTGTGTCGTTGTGTTTGTGTGTTTGTGTGTGTGTGTTTGTGTTTGTGTGGTTGCGTGTTGTGTTTGTAGTTGTGTGTGTTGTGTTTGTGTCGTTGTGTTTGTATTTGTGTATGTGTGTAGTATGTGGTTATGTTGAATTGTGGTTGTGTTGGTTTGTGTTTGTGTCTTTGTGTTTGTGTGGGTGTGTTTGTGTGGTTGTGATTGTGTGCTTGCGGTTGTGTGTTTGTGGTTGTGTTTGTGTGTGTGCTTGTGTTGATGTGTTTGTGTTTGTGTGTTTGTGTTTGTGTGTTTGTGTGGGTGTTTGTTTGTGCGCTTGTGTTTCTGTGTTTGTGTGTTTGTGTTTGTTTGTGTGTGGGTGCGTGTGTGCGTGTGTTTGTGCGCGTGTGGTTGTGTGATTGTGTTTGTGTGTGTGTGGTGTGTTTGTGTGTCTGTGTGTTTTGTATTTGTTTGTGTATTTGTGTGTTTGTGTTTGTGTGTTTGTCGTTCTGTGTTTGTGTGTGTGTTTGCGTGTTTCTGTTTGTGTGTTTGTGTTTGTGTGTGTGCTTGTGTGTTTGTGTTTGTTTATGTGTGTTTGTGTGTGTTTGCGTGTTTGTGTTTGTGTGTTTGTGCTTGTGTGGTTGTGTTTGTGTGTGTTTGTGTGTGTCTGTTTGTGTGTTGTTAGGTTTGTGTGTTTGTGTGGTTGTGTGTTTGCGTGGTTGTTTGGTTGTGTGCTTGTGTGGTTGCGTGCTTGTGTGTTTGTGTGTTTGCGTGTGTGTGCTTGTGTGATTATGTGGTTGTGTCTTTGTGTGTGTGTTTGTGGGTGTGCGGTTGCGTGTTTGTGTGGTTGTGTCCCTGTGTGTTTGTGTGTTTGTGTGTGTTTATGTGTTTGTGTGTGTGGTTGTGTGTTTGGGTGTTTGTGTTCCTGTGTGTGGCTGTGTGTTTGTGTGTTCGTGTGTTTGAGTGTTGGTGTTTGTGTGTGTGTGTTTGTGTTTGTGTGTTGTGTGTGTTGTGTGTGTTGTGTGTGTGTCTGTGCGTGTGCGTTCGTGTGTGTGCGGTCCTGTGTGTGCGTTCGTGTGTGTGCGCTCGTGTGTGTGCAAACGTCTGTGTGCGTTCGTGTGTGTGTGCGTTCGTGTGTGTGCGTTCGTGTGTGTGCGATCGTGCGTGTGCGTTCGTGTGTGTGCGTTCGTGTGTGTGCGTTCGTGTGTGTGTGTGTGTGCGTTCGTGTGTGTGCGTTCGTGCGTGCGCGTTCGTGTGTGTGCGTTCGCGTGTGCGTTCGTGTGTGCACGTTCGTGTGTGTGTGTGCGTTCGTGTGTGTGCGCTCGTGTGTGTGCGTTTCTGTGTGTGCATTATTGTGTGTGTGCTTGTGTGTGCGTGTGTGTGTGTTTGTGTGTGTTGTTTTGTGTGTGTGGTTTTGTGTGTTTGTGTTTGTGTGCTTGTGTGTGTTCGTGTGTGTGTTTTGTGTGTGTTTTTGTGTGTGTTTGTGTTTTGTGTGTGTGCTTGTGTGTGTGCTTGTGTGTTTTTGTGTGTGTTTTGTGGTTGCTTGTGGTGTGCTTGTGTGTGTTCGTGTATGTGTGTTGGTGGTGTGGTCTTGTGTGTTTGTGTACTGTGTGGTTATGTTGAATTGTGGTTGTGTTGGTTTGTGGTTGTGTCTTTGTGTTATGGTGTTTGTGTGTGTTTGTGCTTGGGTGTTTGTGTTTGTGTGTTTGTGTTTGTGTGTTTGTGTTTGTGTGCGTGTGTTGATGTGTTTGTGTTTGTGTGTTTGTGTTTGTGTGTTTGTGTGGGTGTCTGTTTGTGTGCTTGTGTTTCTGTGTTTGTGTGTTTGTGTGTTTGTGTGTGTGGGTGCGTGTGTGCGTGTGTTTGTGTGTGCTGTGTGTGTGTGTCTGTGTGTGTTGTGTTTGTTTGTGTGTTTGTGTGTTTGTGTTTGTGTGTTTGTAATTCTATGTTTGTGTGTTTGTGTGTTTGTGTGTTTGTGTTTGTGTGGTTGTGTTTGTGCTTGTGTGTCTGCGACTGTGTGTTTGTGTCTGTTTATGTGTTTGTGTGTGTGTTTGTGTGTTTGTGTTTGTGTGATTATGCTTGTGTGGTTGTGTTTGTGCGTGTTTGTGTGATTGTGCTTGTGTGTTGTTGGGTGTGTGTGTTTGTGTGGTTCCGTGTTTGCGTGGTTCTTTGGTTGTGTGTTTGTGTGGCTGTGTGTTTGTGTGTTTGCGTGTGTGTGCTTGTGTGTTTCTGTGGTTGTGTCTTTGTGTGTGTTTGTGGGTGTGCGGTTGCGTGTTTGTGTGGTTGTGTCTCTGTGTGTTTGTGTGTTTGTGTGTTTGTGTTTATGTGTTTGTGTGTTTTTGTGTGTTTGTGTGTTTGTGTTCCTGTGTGTGGCTGTGTGTTTGTGTGTTTGTGTTTGTGTGTTGTGTGTGTTGTGTGTGTGTGTCTGTGTGTGTGCGTTCGTGTGTGTGCGCTCCTGTGTGTGCGCTCGTGTGTGTGCAAACGTCTGTGTGCGTTCGTGTGTGTGCGTTCGTGTGTGTGCGTTCGTGTGTGTGCGATCGTGCGTGTGCGTTCGTGTGTGTGCGTTCGTGTGTGTTCGTTCGTGTGTATGCGTTCGTGTGTGCGCGTTCGTGCGTGCGCGTTCGTGTGTGTGCGTTCGCGTGTGCGTTCGTGTGTATACGTTCGTGTGTGTGTGCGTTCGTGTGTGTGTGCGCTCGTTTGTGTGCGTCTCTGTGTGGGCATTATTGTGTGTGCTTGTGTGTGCTTGTGTGTTTGTGTGTGTCTTGTTTTGTGTGTGTGGTTTTGTGTGTTTGTGTTTGTGTGCTTGTGTGTGTTCGTGTGTGTGTTTGTGTGTGTTTTGTGTGTGTATTTTTGTGTGTGTTTTGTTTTTTGTGTGTGCTTGTGTGTTTTTGTGTGTGTGTGCTTTGTGGTTGCTTGTGGTGTGCTTGTGTGTGTTCTTGTGTGTGTGTGCGTTTTGTGTGTTTTTGTGTGTGTGGGTTCTTGTGTATGTGGTTTGTGCGTGTGTGTTTGTGTGTGTGTGTTTGTGTGCGTGCGTTTGTGTGTTGAGTGTATGTTGTGTGCGTGTGTGGTTGTGTGTGTTTGTTTTGTTGTGCGTGTGTTTTTCCTTGTGGTTTTGTGTGTGTGTGTTTTGTGTGTGTGTGTGTTCTTGTGTGTGTGTGTTGTTATGTGTATGTGTGTTTGTGTGTGCGTGTGGTTTGTGGGTGTGTGTTTTGTGTGGGTGTGTGGTTTTCTGTGCGTGGTGTTGTGTGTGTGTTTTGGTGTGTATGTGTGTTTGTGTGGTTTTGTGTGTGTGCGTGTGGTGTTGTGTCGTTTCGTGTGTTTGTGTTTTTGTGTGTTTGTGTGTGTTGTGTCTGTTTTTTTGTGTGTTTGTGTGTGTTTGTGTGTGTTTTTGTGTGTGGTTGTGTGTGTTTCGTTGTGTGGTGTTATTTGTGTGTTTGTGTGTGTGCTTGGATATGTGTGTGTGTGTGTTTGTGCGTGTTTGTGTGTGTGTGCTTGTGTGTGTTTGTGTGTGTATTTGTGTGTGTTTGTGAGTGGTTGTGTGTGTTTGTGTGTGGTTGCGTGTGTTTGTGTGTGTTTTTGTGTGTTTGTGTGTGTGCTTGTTTGTGTGCGTTTTTGTGTGCGTGTGTTGGTGTGTGTTTTTGTGCGTGTTCTTGTGTCTTTCCGTGTGTGGTGTGTGTGTGTTTGCGTGTATTTGTGTGTGTGCGTGTGTGGGTTTGTGCGTGTCTGGGTGTGTGTGTGTGTGTGTGTCTGTGTGTGTGCGTGTGCGTGTGCGTGTGCGCGTGCGCGTGCGTGTGCGTGTGCGTGCGTGTGTGGGTGTGCGTGTGTGTGTGTGCGTGTGCGTGTGCGTGTGCGTGTGCGTGTGCGTGTGCGTGTGCGTGTGCGTGCTTGTGTGTGTTGGCGTGTGCGTGGCGATCTGTGCATGTGAGTGAACCCAGCGCTGTGCTGTGCGTGTGCGCGTGCGCGTGCGCGTGCGTGTGCGCGTGCGCGTGCGAGTGCGTGTGCGAGTGCGTGTGCGTGTGCGTGTGCGTGTGCGTGTGCGTGTGCGTGTGCGTGTGCGTGTGCGTGTGCGTGTGCGTGTGCGTGTGC
>CAUYUJ010019864.1:104045-119045 GCA_963575745.1 Prorocentrum cordatum | reverse complement strand
CGAAGCCCGTTTGGTGGTATTTTTTGAAAATGTTGAAGGACCGATGGTTTTCTTAAAATTTCGCAGGAAGGCGCGCGTAAGCTTGTTTGAAAATCCGTGTTGCGAAACCCTGTGTTCTCATATGTTTTTGGGGAACTCGATTGTGAAATCCTTCCGATGCCGGAGGTGTTTGAAGGATTTCGGCATGCGCGCGCGACGACGCGCGCGTGTGCGCGTGGTCCCATTTGTTGCAAGGGAGTCTTGAAAACTTAGGATGTTTGATAAACGAATGCGCGCGCATAATATTTTTTGCAGAGAATGGCGGGGGGGGCGATGCCGGCCTGGCTGGAATTTTATGAATTCATATTTAGGATGGACGAATGTGCAGAATCATATGTAAATTACAATGCGAAAAGATGTACCGTTAACTCCAGGGGGGTAGAGCCCATTCTTCTTTTAAAAAGAAGAATATACGTTGGGAATATGTGTGATGCAACGGACGCGTTGTACTTTGGTTGATGCCATCTACGTTGTGCAACCTACGCGGTGCAATCTACGTGGTGCGATTGATTTGAAGAGCTCGGAATTGCCAATCCCGCTGCCCGCGCAAACATCCCATCCACCCAGCCGCGGCTTGGTCTGCAAAGCCCATGCGGGGGGGCGATGGCGATGAGTGCTGGGCGCTGGCTGGAGCATCTCTGCGGCCGCGCCGTCACGCGCCCGTCCGCGCGCAGACCGGCCAGCCAGTTTGGCACAACCGACGCGGCCGCGGTAGCGCTCACCGACGGGGACTTCCCACCGCGTCTCCCAGGCCGCGCTGGCGCGCGGGCGCCTCTTCGCGAGTCGGTTGCCCGGGCGGGCGCGGCATCGTGGTGACGTCGAACAAACGGCGGAAACGGTGGTACCGGTAGCGATGGCTGTTGCGATGATGGCGCTGCCGACGGCAAGGCCGATGACGGCGCCGAGACTGGCCACGCCGATGGCGATGACCGTGTCCCCGTGCAGGCGGCGAAGATTTCGGAAGGACTTCGACATGAGCGCGCGGCGGGCGCGCGCGTGCCCCGTCTGGCATCGGTCGACGGGGATCGTAGCCCCCCCACGGCCGCCCCCCGCGAGCGCGCAAGGACGGCCGAATGAGTGCGACATGCGCGCGCGAGAAGCCTGTGTGGCCTCGCTTGGTCAGATGGTCGGAAGACCATCGGTTGCCAGGATAGTTCACACGGGCGCACACGAGATGTGTTGGCGCATCACGTTGCAACGCCACTCTTGTCTCTACATCCGGGGGAGACTCGACCTTGAAAACCCTGGCACACCCAAGGTGTTTGACAAACTTCGGCATGCGCGCGCGACGGCACGCGCGTGTGGACCTTGTCATCTGTTGGAAAGAATTGTTGACCATCTACGATTTGTGATAAACGAGCGCGCGCGCATGGGATCTTTTGACAGAAGCGACGGGGAGGGAGCAATGGCGGCCTGGCTGGGATGGTTAGAGGCCTCCTAGATGGGGTCCGAGTAAATGGGTTCGAAGAATCGCGCCGCATCGCCAATGTATCGCCGATGTATCGCCGATGCATCGGCGATGCATCGGCGATGCATCGGCGATGCATCGGCGACGTCGGCGATGAATCGGCGACATCGGCGTGAACAAAAACCGGGCTCCGCATCGAGCCGCATCGTCGATGTATCGGCGATGCGGCGCGATCCTCCGACCCCATCTGCTCCGACCCCATCCAAGAGGCCTAGAATGGTATGAATTCATATATATATATATATGTATGTATGTATATATACATATATATATATATATATATAAGTCAACGATGGGGCGGAAGCATGTGTACATTGTCTTACCCCAAATGGAAGCGAAAAATCCGGGGGGCGGGGGGTGGATACGAATTCCTTTGCAAAAACCTCTGTATTGAAGAATCGAGGTTGCAATCTGTGGCGACATCTACGCTGTACACCCTGGGCGGCGCCGGGGCAGCGACGAGGCGGCGGCTGGGCGGCGACGGCGACCCTCGGAACCGCTAGACTTTGCGCGCAGCCCAGTCGACGGGCGGCGACGAGGCGGCGACGGGACCTCCACGGCGACTGCACTGCCGCCAAAAACGGGCCGTCGGGCCCCGACGACGGGCGGCGACGAGAAGGGTCACGGGGCAGCGACGGCGACTTCATCGCCGCTGGACTGGCCGCCGGGCCCAGCTGCGGAAGAACACCGGAGGACCCCTCACTGCAAGCACCGTTTTGGGAATGGGTTTCTCCCGTCGCACCCCCAGTCGTGTCGGCAGGGCGGGCTGGGCGTTTGCCCTGGCGGTTCCCCGCCATATAAGACCCCAGAACTTGAAGTTTGCAACATGTTCACGGATCGTGGGCGGGCGGGTTTCAAAATGTGGTTCTCAAGCTAGCGCCGCGCGCATTCATCTTAAAAGCATGCAACATGTTCACTGATGGAGGGCGGGGCTTTTTCAGAATGTGGCTCTCACCTTAGCACCGCGCCCATTCGTCTTAAACTTTTGCAACAGCTTCACGGATGGAGGGCGGTCGGTTTTCATCATGTGGCTCTCGTCCCAGCACCGCACACATTCATATGACAAATAGTAGCAGATTCACTCATGAAGGGCGGCTCCTGTACAAAATGTGGTGATCGCCTTAGCGCCGCGAACAGTCTTCCGAATAGTTTGTAGCAGCGTCACGGATTCGCATTGCTGACGTTCCAGAAGTGGTGTTCTTGCACGGTTTAGGACTGCCACGACGAAATGGCCACGTTGATTCGCTGTGTTGAAGATCCAGGAATGGTGTTCTGGCACGGTTTAGGATTGATAGGACGCACGAGTCATGGACACTCGCGGTACTGAACTCCCAAGAATAGTGTTCTGAAATGATTGAGGATTATCATACGCTTGCCCTCCATGGGGGCATTTCCCGGAGAAGACACCAGTTATTGTAGGTTGTAGGCAACCATGTAGGAGGAATTTGAAGGGAAGGTCCATTGTAACATCGTTGATGCGTCTCGGGTCTAAACTGGTCAGCCATCTCCTCCTCCTCCCCCCCTTCCCTTCATGTTCCTCCTCCGCTTCCTCCTCCCCCTGATCCTCCTCCTCCTGCGCCTCCTCCTCCTTCTCCTCCTCCGCTTCCCCCTCATCCTTCCTCCTCACCCTCCTCCTCCTCCTGCCCCTCCGCCTCTTCCCTCCTCCTTCTCCTCCTCCTCTTCCTCCTCCTCCTCCACCTCCACCTCCTCCTCATCCACCTCCTCCCCCTCTCCTTCTCCTCACCCACGGCGCGACGCGCGCGCGGCGGGGCGGCGGGGGGAAGGATGGGAAGGAAGGAGGCGGCGGTAGAACGGGGGATGCGCGGGAAGGGCTGGGGGAGGGGGAGCGGGACGGACGGAGGCAGGGGGAGAGGTGGCGGGGGAGCCCGAGCGCAGGACGGGGAGGAGCCCCTGGAGCCTGTCAAAGGGCCTCTCACCGCGGGCGGGGCACACGGGCCGTCCGAGAAGGCCGACGCGGGAACGGGCAGACACCTCGTCGCCCGTCACTCGCCGCCCTTGCGCGACGGCGTGGTTCTAGGGGAACGAAGAATGGCAGGAACATAGATATGACCGGAAGTCCGCGCGGATTTCTCGGATTCGCGATGGGCCCCCCCTAGCGGCGCCGGCGCCGCCCCTGGCGCGCTCCGCGCGCCAGGGAGGGGGGGGGTCCAGCACCGCTCCGAAAAATCCGCGCGGACCTCCGATTTCTTATGTTCATGCCATTCTTTGTTCCCCTAGGTTCGGGTTGAGGAGGAGGAGGGAGGAGGAGGAGGAGGAGGAGGAGGAGGACGAGGAGGAGGAGGAGGAGGATGAGGAGGAGGAGGAGCAGGAGGAGGAGGAGCAGGAGCAGGAGCAGGAAGAGCAGGAGACGCAGGAGCAGGAGGAGGAGGAGAACAACCTCGCGCAGAACCTCCGACACAGCAGGAGCGGCAGGAGGACAACGGGAGGGACGGGCAGGGCGGCGCGGGCCCTGGAGGCGGGGGAGGCAAGCACGGGGGGGGCCCAGCTCCCGGGCCTCTCTTGCCCTCTCGAGGGTGGCTGCTTCTCCCGGCGTCGCTCCTCTCGAGGGTGGCCCACCGGGCCCCGCGTTCGGGCCCCGGGGGCCAGGAACGCATCGGGGGCACGGAGATAGCCTCGGGTCGGGCATGTCATCCTACAGGCAGGCGGACTTTGGAAGGCGAGTGTAAAATAGCCGAAGCATGCGCAGACATAGATGCCCGGCTTGAAAACATCCCCGGGAGGAGAGTCCAGACCTCTGGGACCGCGCATTGGAAAGACCGTTCTTCGGATGTCTGGGGAGGATCGGAGAGACATGAAAATGACGAGACCCAATGTGAAATTTGGCGCGAGCTCCCGCTGCTAACATCCCACGAAAACTGGACCGTCAAACCCAGGACGCGCTCGTCAAAAACTTCGACAACCCCGGGTTCCGGTTCACTCGAGTCTTACGTTTCCCTGGGAGGACGAGGCGCAGGACACGACGAGGCAAGCACAGCTCCGAGCCACGTGCCAGCAGCGGCTGGCAGGGGAAGGAGAGCCTGGCCGCCCGCCCGCCGGCGGCGCTCTCTGGCCGGCGGCGCGGGGAGAAGCCGAGCAACAGAAGCAGGAGCTGAGGAGAAGCCGAGCAGCCGTAGATGATGAAGCAGAAGAACAAGGAGGAGGAGGAGGAGGAGGAGGAAGAAAGGAGGAGAGGAGGAGGAGGAGGAGGAGGAGGAGGAGGAGGAGGAGGAGGAGGAGGAGGAGGATTCGATTCAGCAGACGTAAGGATAAGCCGAGCAGAGCAACAAGCATTAGCCCGGCGAAGGACCCAACACGCAGCAGCTGCGAGTAGCGCAGGGGACGGCCCTCCCATCATACGCATTGCGCCGCGAAGCGCCAGAGGCTCCCCGTTGGGCCGCGAGGAGCGTGGTAGGTTCTCCGACGCGGGCGGGGGGACAGGCGTTGAGGCCTTCGGTGGGGCTCCCTGCGGGGCCATGACACTGAAACGCATGCGTGTCGAAGAAATGGGCAGGAGGACCGCATGCGATACCCTACCGCCGAGATCTTCGATGGAGCTCCCCGTGGGGCCACGAAGTGCGAAATCGGTTTGCCGAAAAGGGCGGAGGGACGGCGTGGAAAACGTTGCTACTGGGGGTTTCAGAAAGGCTCCTTTTTAAGATCACGAGACGCGGGAGGGGGGTGCTGAAATGAGCGGGGGGATGGCATGCAGCACCTTGCCGCTGAGGCAGTTGGTGGAGCTCCTTGTGGGGTCTCGAAACGTGCGCGGAGGGATGGCATGCAACACCTTGCCACCAATGCCACAGGTGAAGCCCCCTGTCGGGCCACGAGGCGCGTGCGACAGGTGTGCCGCAACGGGCGGGGGGAAACGCATGCATCACCTCGGCACGGAGACCGACGGTGGAGCTCCCTATGGGGCCACATCACGTGTGAAAGGTGTGCAGAGACGGACATGCGGCGAGCAGATGCGGGAGGAGGAGGAAGAGGAGGAAAAATGACGCCCGGCGCTGCGGATTCGAACCGAGCACACAACTCAACACAGAAGATCTGGCAAAAATGTCGGCACAAGCTGTCGCAGGTCCGCGCGCATTTTGTGGGCGGGCGCCGACCCCCCCCCCCTCCCCTGTCGCGCAGAGCCGGGACAGGGGCGGCACCAGAGGCGTCGTCAGGAGGGACCAACGCGAACTGGAGAAATCCGCGCGGAGTTGTCTACGCCACGTAAACACACACACACACACACACACACACACACACACACACACGCACACACCGACACCCTCCGACGAACTTTGCACGCTACCTTCAGGGAGGGTGGCGTGGTGTTTGAAGTCGCCGGCTCTCAGCGGTGAGCTATGAAAGGAACCGAACTTTATACACCGATGCTTGTTTCCGGTCCCGCACTGAGATTCGCACGAGACAACGGATTGTTTTGTTTTTTGTAGAAGCGTTCGTCACGATTGCGCCATGAAGCATTGAAACCTCACCGAGAACACCCTGAACAAGTGGCTGACGCTACCACCTTGTGCGCGGCGCGAATATTATAGGCCCATGCCTCATCGCGCAGTGTGCTCCGAATTTGTTAGGTTCTTAGTTTACATGCCTATCGCCTATCACCTCCGCGAAGGCACCTCTTCATCTTCTGAATGCGCTGCCCTCGTGTTCAGGCAGCCTCGGGTCCGAATCGCCCCTGCCACGTGTGAACGGCAAGAGCGCGGCCTGCTCTCTGTCGAAGCCAGAGCCAGGGAACAGGTAGAGGGTTGCGAACTCAAGCAGCACGCTCTCGCCGCCCCCGAAGCTCACGGCCCCATGCGCGCCCGGCTTGTGCCCATCGCCCCTCAAATGCTGGTAGATCGCATTGCCCTTGGCGGAATTCTCGAAGCTGCACTTCTCGAAGCACTGCTTGCTTTCCCTGCTCTCCACGGCTTCTATGGCCCTGAGAATTTCTCTCTGCGATGGATCACTCGCCTCCGCCATTCCTCGTACCCACTCGAACTGACCTGACAACAACCGCACTTCGCCCCTGACGTCGAATTTCTTCCCCTTCAGCTTTTCCGAGCGGTCCGTGCCGAACAAGCTATTCATGAGGTCAGCGATCGCGGATTCTGGCAGCCACGAAACCACCACCCTGAGACCTGTCTCTTTGGCCCACTCTGAAGCCTTCCCGAGCTTCTTCGCGCGCTCTTCACTGGTGGGCGAGTCCCCCTTGATGTCCTTCACCCAGACGAGCTCTGGCACTGACAGATGGGATCTCCGGCGCTCGTCCGCGAAAGCCTTGACGTAGCGCTGGAAGCCATCGCCCCAAGGATCGCCGTCGACCACCAAGTAGTCTGGGCCGAAACTTCGGATGGCTTGGACAGCGCGGCGCACTTGACTGGCTTATTGGTCGGCACTATGCGCTCCGTTGCCGAAGCCGCCGCCGAAACCTTTGACGTGCAATACTCGCTTGTCGGAGACGAGCTCTCGTAATTCCTTTAGTGTCCCCAGTTCCCGTGGGTTGTCCTGTGACTCCTGTGGGTGTATCCTCTTGCTGCGCCGGAGCCAGCAGAAGCAGGCGGTCCCGACAGCAGTGGTGCCAGCCAGACAGGCTGGCAAGTTATCGCTCAGCAGCAATATCAACGGCGCCATTGAAACACAACGCTGGCTTACATAGAATGCGTCGTGCCCAAACTGTTGACTTGAACCAACATTGCCGACTTGCACGAGACAACGGATTATGGTGTATACGGCATCCTGGTGTATGCATGTTTTGTTACTTCTACCGGAAAACGGTGAAACAAGTATACACCACACCACCCAAACGTCGTCCCCGACCCTCAAAAAGGCCTGAAATTGAAAGAGAGCCCCCCACTGGTAATGTATATGTTCCAGTTTCCGACTGTGCACCGCTGCCCTGCCCCTGAGGCACAAGAATCATCCACTGGAGGGTGTCCGTGTATGTATATATTTTTGGGGTGGCGCATTTGTCTGCGCCTCAAGCCGTGCAGCAGCAGAAGCAGCCGAGGAGCTGCCTGAGCCCGGGGGCCTGCCGCCGCTCGGACGTCCACTTCCCGTGCACTTTTCTTCGGCTTCGCGCGTGTTTTCTTTGCTCGATGGTCCAGGATGGTCCTCGATGGTTCTCGCCGAGAAAAAGTGCACACGTCCGAGCGATGCCAAGCGTTGCCAACCGTCGGCCCCCTCGGGCCCGCCCAGGGGGCGCGCTCGGGCCGGCACGCCGCGGCGAGGGCACCCGCCTTGGGCGGCGCCGGCGCCCCCGGGGGCCCCGCAGGATGGCGGGGAGCGCCCCTCGGGAAAGCCTCGGCCCCCGCTCCTCGGCAGCCCGGGCTCGGCGGAGAGGGGGCGGGGGGAGAGGGGCGCCCCCAGGGGCCACGCGGGATGGCGGGGAGCGCCCCTCGAAGAAGCCTCGGGCCTCGCGGGGGGGGCAGAGGTGCGCTTTTGCCTTCTTGCCTCCGCGCGGCCGCCCAGCCACCCGCCCAGCGCGCTGGCCAGGCGCAGGTAGCCCGCCCGCGAGAGGTGCACCCCGTCGCGGGCGAAGAGCTCCTCCTCCCGCGGCGGCGCAGCCCAGGGAGACGGCGCCGCTGGGCCTCCAGAGGGCCTGCGGAGCCCTTCACGTGGCCTTCGGACGCTTTCGGCACTCATCGTCGTCGTCCTCGTCGTCCTCGTCGTCCTCGTCGTCCTCGTCGTCCTCCTCCTCCTCCTCCTCCTCCTCCTCCTCCTCCTCCTCCTCCTCCCTCCAACTCCCCTCTTCTCCTCCCCTCATCGTCTTCCTTCCCCCTTTTCTTCCTCCTGGTCCCACCAAAGTTTGCCTTGACGGCCTGGCTCAGCACCCAACCAGATGAACGATACGATCCAGCGTTCGACGCGACAATTTCGTTGGTGGTTAGAGACGCTGGGACAATGTGGGAAAAAGCCACGTCTCTCGCAGAGCTGACGAGAGGATCCGAGCACATGAAGGAAAGATGGGTCGAGCGCCTTCGTGGGGCAAATCCCTGGAGCCTCTGTGCGCCACTTGTCTTTCGCCCAAGCGCATAGACTGGGACATGACCTCAGCGCACGTCCTGGTCAATAATCGTGGCGTAATTGCCTCACTCTGCTTGATACGCCGCAGCTGGAGCTCAAGACCATGCTCTGTGACGACCGGTGGCAGATGAAACGCATCCGCTCTCACATTCCCAATGCTTTCGGGCATGAGTTTTTTCGGAGGAGAGCTCTGCGCTGGGGAATTCTCGGCATCAGGGGACCCTGTCAGGCGAGGCTTTGTCCGACTGCTTCTGACTGGTGGTTGTTAGACACCAGCCCGCAGGCGGGAGGCTGGGTGCCGAGATGTTCCTTCCTTGTGATTTCTGTGCCGGCCGCGTTCCTGGCACTCTTCGCCACCAGGTTTACGTTAGTCAAGCTCTGAACCAGACTCCAGAGGACCTCGAACTGGAGCATTTGCCGAATGACGCTTTGGAGAAGAGGGGGTACTTCCGGGACTCGGGGTGTGTGGGGCCCTGGGCTGACTGGGAAGCTTTTGGAGATGGCGTATGGCCGACCCTTCTGCCCCTTCAGCATCCCCCCCAGCCCGACTTCCCTGTACTGGGGTGCAACCAGAGGCGACTACACTTACAGATGTCGTGTAGATGGTCCCCTGTGGGATCCCCACTCGTGCACTGTATGGGCCACTGCCTCATGCCAAACGATCCGTGGGCCTACAAGCGGTTCTGGACCGGCGTTGAACTTTGTAACGACCACTTTTCCTTGTTCCAGGAGGGTCTGTCCTGGCATCCTGCTGTGGCTGGAGTTGGATGCGGGCACACCGGCCTGTGGCGCCAGCGTTTTTTCCCGAGGGCCTGGACAAGCGCTGCTTCGCGTGGGTGCCCGCCAACCGTGAGCCCTACGACGTTCTAGAGCAATGAGCCGAAGATACGAGCATTACCGTGGCAACCTGTGGTCGCTGGGGTGGCAGCCCAGGCTGAGCGGGCTTGTTTGTCTAAGGACAAGATGTTGGCCAGCGTGGGCCCTAAATGATAAGTTGTCTCACTGTCGGTGCGCAAGCTATGTTCCACACCCCTGTGGTGCAAGCTATGTGGTGCAAGCTGTGTCGTGCAAGCTGTGTAGTGCAAGCTATGTGGCGCAAGCTAGGTGGTGCAATGTGCGTGAGCCAGTATGCGAGGTGCCAGCCATTGCAAGCTTTGCGGTGCAATCATTCCGGTGTAGGCTATGTGGTGGAATCTACGTGGTGCGCGGCGACGTCGGGAATCTTCTGACCCGGGTCAATCCAGACTGGGGGCAGTCAGGCTTTGCAGGGTCCTGCAGGATCCTGCACCCAAGCCCGGGTCAATGCGACCCTGGCTGTGCAGCATCCTGCAAAATACGGCGCTCTGGCTGACCCCCGTTTGCACCGATCCGCGTCTCAAGGCCCCCGACGACGGACGGGAACGGGGCTGCCGGGCCCGGTCCCGCAGACTGGCCTTATATTGGGAAGCGCGGGGCGACGACGGGCGGAAACGGGGCCCCACTCGGGCCGCAACCGGTCCCAATTCCGTAAGAGTTTTTGCGTATGCGTATCTACACACAGATAAGCAACACAAGCGAAAAATATGTCCAAGCACTTTGTGGGGAAAAACCTTGGGTTTATGGCCGGTGGCCGCCCAAAATGCAAGCGTAGTGGCAGAAGCGCGTTAAGACCCGCCCCGATCATGACGTGACAGGAGCGTTGTCCCTAAGATTCCGATCGTTGGATACAATATTTGCCATACCTCGTGCTTGGTGGATGGAGATGCCGCAATTGCACACTGACCGCGCCGACCGAATACACCCTCCAAAGGCTGCGATCGGGCGCGAGTCGCATGTGTACCCCTCAAATACACAAGAGGCGGCCAAAAACAAATCGTCTCGAGTTCAACTCAGACCTGCCTCGCTGGCTCCCCCCCTACGGTGTTTGCTGCTTTCGCTGCCATCGACGAGGCACTGGGGCCTTCGACCTCTCCCGTCTCCTTCCTCAGGCCTGGCACCGCGTGTGTGTGTGTGCGTATATGTGTATATGTGTATGTGTATGTGTGCTTGTGGTTGTGTTTGTGCTTGTGCTTGTGTTTGTGTTTGTGTTTGTGTTTGTGTTTGTGTTTGTGTTTGTGTGTGTTTGTGCTTGTGTATGCGTGTGCATGTGCGTGTGTATGTGTGTAAGTGTGTGCGCGCGTTTGTGCGTGTGCGTGCGACCTGGAGGTTGTTCGATCCCACGCAGGCTACGCCCAGGGACACAACCGCATCGTCAGCCTGGTTTCGAATTTTTCCTGGGGGGGCAGTGCCGAGGCACCTGGGTCATCGCCTTCGCTTTCGCCTTTGGTAATGCTTCGAAGCGCGTGCATCCGACGAAGTGCGTGCATCCGCAGTCCGGCATACCTCTCTCAAGCTTTCGACGGCTGCCCGTCACACGACAGCCTGTACAGAGTGATGGTTGCGAGGTGTGCCCTCGGGAGCCACGCACCAATGTCTCTATACCGCTGGCCTGCATTGTAACCTCTCTTGTGCATTCGGTTTCTTCCTGTGCGCGGTGTCTCTGATCGGGCGGCACCGCCTGGCACGAAACGCGCATCGCTGAGGTCTTGTGCAGAGTGGCCATTGCGAGGTTTACCCGCGGGGGCCTCCCACGGCTAAACTGTGCGAGGTGTTGGTTGCGAGGGCATGCTGCGGGGACCTCTCATCGCTGCCATCTAAGCGGAGGGATCGGCATCTCTGCCAAACCTCTGCCGTCCGCACCCATGGTCTTGTGTCAGCATCTTTGGCCTGCGCTGGCTCCAGGGCCAGAAAAATCGCGGAGTCGCGGACACCTGGTGAAAAGGGGGGATCCTCCTTTCACGGTGGCGCCCCCCGCGCTAGGGCGCGGGACAGCGCCACTCTTGCGTGTCTTGTGCGCTCGGCCTCTTTCTGTGCACGGTGTCTCTGAAATTGGGCGGCACCGCCTGGCATGCAGCGCGTCTTGCTGCGTTCTTGTGCAGACTGGTGGTTGCGAGATCTACCTGCGGGGGCCTCACGTGTGCAGGCTGCTGCTTTCGAGGTTACTCCTCTACCGCCTCCATCCACTGCGCTGTGCTATCCTCGTCTCGCTTGCACTGTTGCCTGCTCGCTCCTCCCCCTGCGCCTCCCTGAGCGCTGAGAGCTAGTGGCAGTAGTGTCTGTCCGACACTGCCATCCCTGCTCCTCCTAACTTCCTTCCGCTCCGCTTGACACAACCCACATTGTCGGGGCCGCGCGCCCGGCCGGGCCGCCCGGCGCGGGCACCTACTCGCAGGCTCGCCCCCTAGCGCCCAGCCTGCGTACCCTCCCCACGGCCGAAGGCTTTCCGGCTGACGCCCGATCCTCCTTTTCCTCCTCCTCCTCCTGCTCCACCTCCTCCTCCTCCTCCTCCTCTTCCTCCTCCTCCTCCTCCTCCTCCTCTCTGCTACTGCTCCTCCACCTCCTCCTCCTCCTGCTCCTCCTCCTCCTCCACCTCCTCCTCCTCCTCCTCCTCCTCCTCCTCCTCCTCCTCCTTGTCCTCCGCTTCTTCCTTTCCTGCTTCTGCCCCCGGCCCTCGACGGTCGAGGGGGAAGGCCTTCGGACGCAGTGCCTCCGCACGTCTTGGGCCCTGTCGGGCCTCTGGAGGCCCGCGGAAACATCTGGGACAACCAGGGGCCTTCAAAGCGGGACCTCCTCCTCTGATGATAATGCTGAGGATGATGATAATGATGATGATGCTGATGCTGATGCTGATGATGATGATGACGATGATGACGATGATGATGATGATGATGATGATGATGATGATGATGATGATGATGATGATGATGATGAGGATGAGGAGGGGGAGGGGGGTGATGATGATGATGATGACGATGCTGTTGATGATGACGATGATGATGATGATGATGGTGATAGATGGATTGCTGCTGATGATGAGATGCTGCTGATGATGCATGATGATGAATGATGATGAAGGTGGTGGTGGTTGATGATGATGATGATGATGAGGATGAGGATGAGGATAGGATGATGATGATGATGATGATGATGATGATGATGATGATGATGATGATGATGATGATGATGATGATGATGATGAATGATGATGTGATGGTGATGATGATGAGGAGGAGAGGAGGCGGAGGAGGAAGGAGGAGGAGGAGGAGGAGGAGGAGGAGGAGGAGAGAGGAGAGGAGGAGAGGAGGAGGAACGCAGGAGGAGAGGAGGAGGAGGGGAGGAGGAGGAGGAGAGGAGAGAAGGCGAGGAGGAGGAGGCCGGATGAGGAGGAGAGGCTGACGGAGGAGGAAGGAAGGAGGAGGAGGAAGGAGGAGGAGGTTCAGGAGGAAGCCGCGCCCCCCCGGGCGCACCGCCCGATCCTCCTGCTCCCGCTCCCCGAAGGGGTCCAGGAGGTCCGGGCGTCGACAGGAGCGACCCTGGCCCAGGGCCAAGACGAGGGCACGAGGGCGCCGAGTCTGGACGAGGAAACGTCGGGGTTCCATGAGAGTGGGCGGGCCTCTGGGGGACGCGCCGGGCGCCGCGGCCGCTCCGGGGAGCTCCAGCTCGCTCCGGGAGCGCTCCTGAAGCGCCCTGGAGCGATGGTTGTCCTCGTCGCGGGCCTGCCTGCAAAAGCTTCAAGCCGAGTCGGCCTGCCAAGGAAGCCCAGGGCGCAAGCACGTCGGCGCCTCGCCTCTACTAGGGTGTGGGCAAAGAATGACATGAGCTTTTCTCGGATCGGCGCTGGACCCCCATCCCTGGCGCGCGGAGCGCGCCAGGGGCGGCGCCGGAGGCGCCGCCAGGAGGCCCCAGCGCTGATCCGAGGAACCCACGCGGACCTCCGAATGTGTATGTTTGAGTCATTGTCGGCGCCTCGCCTTTACTTCCGCAGCCTTCGGCCAGGTTCCGCTGGCGGACCGCTACGGTGAAGGCCAGTCCACAAGAAACCTTCCACAGGAAACCCAGCCCGGAGACCCCAGGACGCCCGTTGCCTTCTGGCGCGTGTGTGGGAACGCCACGAGCTCTATGGCAGAGACATCGGGGCCCAAGAAGCCCAGCCCAGAGCACCCTGGAGGCAAGCAGGGTGTCTCTTGGCATGGGCCTCCACTGCAATTTTTAAGCCCCGTTGGCGCTGCACCTCCGCGCGGCCCTGAGACCCAAGGACGCCCGTTGACTTCTGGCGTGTGGGGGAACGCCACGATCTCTCTATGGCAGAGGCAGCGGGGCCCAAGAAGCCCAGCCCAGACCCAGACATGCGACGTCCTGATTTTTTCAGGACGGCGCCCCTGGAAGTCCCGACCCTTTCCCCAGGACCAGGTTTTCGATCTGAGTCGTGTTTTGACGGTCCCGAGGCCCGGCGAGGGCCCCCAAGGGCCGAAAATAGTGGAAACCTTGCCGTCCTGATTTTTGTTAACGACGCGATCCTGTCTGGGGAGCACCCTGGAGGCAAGCAGGGCGTCTCTTGGCATGGGCCTCCACTGCAATGTTTTGAAGCCCCCGCTGGCGCTGCCCCTCCGCGGCGCGGCCCTCCGCCGGCCGGCCGACTCGGACGTCCCTGGACAGGGCACGCGGAGAGGGCACGAGACCCCTCCGGAGGGCACCTTGCCATGGGGGATGCAGGAGGCAGGGGTCGCGAGACACAGGACACAGGAATCTTGGAGCAGGGACCGACCGTCCCGGCATCCCTAGAGTCACACCACGAGATGTTCGTAGGACCCAAACATGTTCTGGGAACAAAAACAATGTTCTCAGAAAAGAAACCCGAAGGGCACACTTCGGGGGCGGCAAAGAGGGGGGTGTCCAAGAGGGGGAGGTGCAAATCATGACCGGCGGCATGTGCGCGGCCCCGCGGGGGGGCCAGGGACGTAATGACATAAGAAGAGGCGCCATGACATCTGGGGAGATATTATGGCCCCGCCATGATATCCCCCCCCTAGTCATCACCCCCCTCTTTTCCGCCCCCGAACACTGCCATGGGGGATGTAGGAGGCATGGGTCGCGAGGCACAGGACACAAGAGTATACCCTTGATTTGGCAGGGCCGACCTGCGAATCCGGGCCGACGGTACGCCACGGCGTGGGCCCCTTCGGCGAGGTCCCAAAGGATTCGCCCCCCCAAACAAAAATCCCGAACTCCCCAGACCCCATCGGGTCACACAAAAAAGTCATGGCGGGAAATGTTTCGCTGTATTTCGGCCTCTGGGGGCCCTTACCGGCCCTCGGGACCGTCAAAAAACGACTCGGGATGAAAATCTGGTCCCAGGGAAGGGGTCGAGACCTCTGGGGGTCGACGTCATGAAAAATCATGACATCGGGGGTCTGGGTCTTTACAATCAACCCGTCTCATAAGGATGCGCGAAAAGGATGCAAGGGCCTTGGACCTTGGAAGGCCATCCAGGAGCTTTCCGAGCGGGGCGCAGCCAGCGAAAGTGGCCAAGGATGGGCCGAGGAGGCAAGAATGCAAGGGCACCCTTGGGAAGGTTGCGCATCCTTACCATGCGGGTTGACTGTAGGAGGGGACCTGAGTTA
>CAUYUJ010019864.1:66545-99045 GCA_963575745.1 Prorocentrum cordatum | reverse complement strand
TCGCGACGCGGAATAGAGTTGTCGGGGCGGAGGGGGCACGGGGCGGGCGCCCCCACTGGGCGCTGGGGACGCGGGAAGGGAGGTGGGGGAGGTGGTGTGCGTCGCGACGCGGAATAAAGCGTTCGCGGCGGAGGGGGCAATGGGCGGGGCTCCCGCTGGGGCGCTGGGGACGCGGGGGGCTCGGGGCAGAGAGCCACGGCGCGGGGGGGGGTGCGACGCGGAATAAAGCGTTCGTGGCGGGGGGCAGTGGGCGGGGCCCCCCGCTGGGGCGCTGGGGACGCGGGGGGCTCGGGGCAGAGAGCCACGGCGCGGGGGTCCCACTCTGGCGCTGGGGACGCGGGGGGCTCGGGCCAGAGAGCACGGCGCGGGTGTCCCACTCTGGGCTGGGGACGCGGGGTGCGGGAGGGGGGGGTGCGACGCGGAATAAAGCGTTCGTGGCGGAGGGGGCAGTGGGCGGGGCCCCCGCTGGGGCGCTGGGGACGCGGGGGGGCTCGGGGCAGAGAGCCACGGCGCGGGGGTCCCACTCTGGCGCTGGGGACGCGGGGGGGGGGGGGGGCGACGCGGAATAAGGTGGTCGGAGCTCTAGACACCCCGTGCAAGAGCATAACAACTTTGACACCGGAGGCGGGCATCGGGAATCACTGGGCGTGAAAAAGCTGGCGCAGCGTATTCAATCTCAGACACCTCGTCGACACCCGCGCGCGCATGAATCTCGAACAGGGTGCCGGAAAGTTTCGAAAGGTGGCTCGAGCGCTCCAGGACCGCCCGCCACCCTGGCGCGCCAAGCGTCGCACAGCGTTGGCCACTTAGTTTGTTGTTGTTGTTTGTTTTGTACGTTTTTGCTTGTGAGTTATTATTGTTATGTTTGTTATGTTTGGTATGTTTGTTATTTTTGTTGTATGCTTGTTGTTAGTGGTTGTTGTTGTTGTTGTTGTTGTTATATTTTCTCATTGTTTTTGGTGATTTATGATTATTATTTTGTTTTTTTTTTTGGGGGGGGGGGGGGCACGCCGGATCGGCGTGCCCACGGCGCCCGGCGTGAGGTCGCGAGGCCGTCTTGGAATTGATGTGCACGCAAGCCCCGCGTTCTGAAGAGAGCGCACACGTCGAGCCCCGGTGGTTCCGCAAGCCGCACTGGACCAAAGTCCCATGTCTGCGATGTCTGCGATGTCTGTGTCCTCGTCACGTTCCCGTGCGTTGGCTTTCTGATTGTCAGTGGTTCGTATTGTGCCGTGCTCCATGTAAACATGCTTCGGGATGGTCCCGTAGCCCTGTGCTCCCTTATGGGTGGGTGAGCTCCCGAATTGTAGACCCTAACATCGGGAGGTTCGTGTTCGAGCCTCCCTGATTCTCTTCGTTTCGCTCTGCTTCCTGATGTCTGTCTCTCATTCCGGTTGGATGCTTACAGTCGCGTATGTTTCGCGTTGGCTCTTTTGGCGAGGGTTGGAGGGCAAGCGCCCTGACCGTCGGGAGGTTCGTGTTTCAAGCTCCGAGGTACGAAACCCGAATCTTTGAGCAGGGACTGACCGTCCCGGCATTCCTGTAGGCCTACCACGAATTTTTTCTTCGCCCCCAAAAATGTTCTCAGAACCAAAACGCTGTTCTCAAAACATAAGACCGATGTGCTAAAACCAACACAATCTGAGCCAGAAATGTTATAAGAACATTCCGTGCAGTGGGTCGCCACTGCTCGGCAAGGCACGAAACCCCAAACTCCGGAGGCTCAGTGCTCCAACCTCTGGATCCCGGGAACTGCCACCCCCATCCTGGACCGGCTCCTCCAGGGCCCCATAGAAGCGGCATGCACGCCCCCCTGGCATGGGCTCGGCGGCGAGCCCGGGGGGGAGGAAATGAGAAGGGGCGGGTCTTCTCAGAAGGCTCGGAAGTCCCCCGGCCTTCTGAAAAGTGTCCAGCACCTCCCCCGAAGACGCGACAACACTCCTCAGAAGGCGCGCGAGGGCTTCTGAGAAGTCCCGCCGCCTTCCGAGGAGGCCTTCTCCGTAAGTCGCTTCCCCCGCTCGCTCACCGCCGATGGGCAGGAGACCCAGACCCCCGACGTCATGATCTTTTTTCATCACGTTTAACCCCCAGCGGTCTGGACCCATTCCCCGGGACCAGTTTTGCGCCCAGAGCCGTTGTTTGACGGCCCCGAGGGCCGGGCCTCCAGGGGCCGAAAGTTGCAGAAAACCTCCCAGACATGCGACGTCCTGATTTTTTCAGGACGGCGCCCCTGGAAGTCCCGACCCTTTCCCCAGGACCAGTTTTTCGATCTGAGTCGTTTTTTGACGGTCCCGAGGCCCGGCGAGGGCCCCCAAGGGCCGAAAATAGTGGAAAACTTGCCGTCCTGATTTTTTTACGACGCGATCATGTCTGGGATCCCGTCGTGATCTTTGTCCACGGCTCGAGGGGCTCCGGGGAGCATGTGCACAGGTATGGGGCTCCGAGGTCGGCCACGGCCGGGCTCGGCGTGGGTGCACAGCATTGTCAAGCCGCGGCGGGCGCCCTCCGACGGGAGGCCACGGGGGGCCCCCCCGCGCGGGTCTCCTCGGCCCGGCTCGGGCGCCCCCGGGAGCGAAGCCAGGGGGGGAGCCCATGAGAGAGCGAGACGCGCGCGCGCGCGCCCGGCCCCGCGCACGCGAATGCGACGGCCACCCCCTCCCCCCCCCGCCCTGGGTGACCACCCGTGAACCCGACCCCCGCCTGCACGAATTCCCCCGGGGCCGCAGGCGACCCGAGGAGAAGGAGGAGGAGGAGGAGGAGGAGGGGGAGGAGGAGAGGAGGAGGAGGAGGAGGAGGGAGGAGGGAGGAGGAGGAGGAGGAGGACGGGTCGCCTAAGCCCTCCGAAGAAACCCTCCACCCCCACCCCCAGCGAATTTCTAGGGGGGGGGGTCGCTTCGCTCGGGAGCTCCAGGGCGAGATGAACCCCGACCCCCCCTCAGAAATCGTGGGGGGTGGGGGTGGGGGTAGGGTTCACATGTGGTCACCCCCCGCCCGCGACACCCGCCTCGTCCGGCGAGCTCTCGCGCAACACGTGCCCTCAAAGCCCACGCAGATTCGGGGCTCGCTCCCGAAGCAGCAGGGATAGGCGGCGAGCGAGGGTGGGGGGAGTGAGAACGGGGGGGGGGACCACATGTGAGCCCTAGGTGACCGCATGTGAGCCCTACCCCCCCCCAACGATTTCTAAGGGGGGGGGGGTCACTTCGTTCGGGAGCTCCAGAGCGACATGAACCCCGACCCACCATCAGAAATCGTGGAGGTGGGGTAGGGTTCACATGTGGTCACCCCCGCCCGCGACACCCGCCTCGTCCGACGAGCTCTCGCGCAACAAGCGCCCTCAAAGCACACGCAGAGTCCGGGCTGGCTCCCGAAAAGGCAGGCAGGATTCGGCGGCGAGCGAGGGGGGGGCCGAGAACGAAGAGGGGCGTCTCAGAAGGCGGAGGGGCTTCTCAGAAGCCCTCTGGTCTTCTGTGTGAAATGTCCCGCCTCTTTCGGGGAGGGCTCCGACAACTTCTCAGCAGACTGGAGGACTTCCAAGCCTTCTGAGAATGCCCGCCCCCTCTCACCAGGGGTCAACCAGAACAGTGGTTTGGCGACCTCGTGGGCCGTTTTCGTTTCGATGTCGTTTTGCAGCAAGGGCGGATTGAAAGCAAAACGAAGGACAACAAAAACGAAACGACAGACCAAAAGCGCTGTTTGCACGTGCACAGTCAGGGGGGCACCAGGAGAGGAGGAGGAGAGAACGAGATAGCAGGAAGGGAGGAGGAGCGAGTAGGAGGAGGAGGAGGAGAAGGAGGAGGACGAGGAGGAGGAGGAGGAGGAGGAGGAGCGAGGAGGAGTGAGGAGGAGCGAGAAGGAGGAGGAGCGAGGAGGAGGATAAGGATACGGATAATAATAAGGATAAGGAAAAGGAACATGATAATGATAATGATAAGGATAAGGATAAGAATAAGGATAAGGATAAGGATACGGATAAGGATAATGATAAGGATAAGGATATGGATGAGGATAAGGATCAGGATGCTGATGATGATTATGCTGATGATGATACTGATGATGCTAATGATGATGAAGTTGGTTGGTAAGGATGATGATGCTGATGATGATGTTGATGCTGCTGATGATGCTGATGATGATGCTGATGCTGATGCTGATGCTGATGCTGATGCTGATGCTGCTGATGATGCGGATGATGATAGGGCTGATGCTGATGATGGTGATGATGATAATGATGATGATGAGGGGGAGCGAGGATGAGGAGCGAGGAGGTGCGAGGAGGAGGAGAAGGAGGAGGAGGAGGAGAGCTGAGGAAGAGGAGGAAGAGGAGAAGGAGCAGGAAGGGCAGGAGGAGGAGCGAGGATGAGAAGAAGGAGGAGGAGGAGGAGGAGGAGGTGAAGGAGGAGGAGGAGGAGGAGGAGGAGGAGCATACCAGCGTGGCCGCCGCCACAGGATGGCTCAAACCTCCCCACGCCTGGGGAAGCCCCCACTGGGCCGCCCCAAACCGGGAGCCCACCCGAACCGCTCCTCCCCGGGAGCCCTGCGCCTGCCTCGGCGGGTGGGGGTCGTCTCGCTGCTCGGACTGGGGGTCGGGATGAGGGGGTTCCCGTAACGGCAGGGGATGGGCCCTTGCGCCATCCGGCTGTGAGCCAGAGCGGCCACCTGCACGGCGCACTGCCACGCCCAGCCTTACCGCGGCCAGCGCCATTGCCTTTCTCGGCTCACCCCTCCCTCCTTCCGTGGTCTAGGGCCTTGTCGTGTCCCTTCCTCTCCTCCTCCTCCTCCTCCAGGGTGCAGGCGGACTTTAGATGCCCCTCCCCACGACGGGGGTCTGCCGGTCGCTTCACGTAACCATTCTTGTTGCAGGTCATCTAGACTTACGAACCCCCCAGAGGCAATCGCCACTTGGGGGGTTGGGCTGTGTCGGATAGACACTACAACCAACAGCTACCAAACAAAACAAAGAGGACGAGGAGGAGGAGCGAGGAGGAGCGAGGAGGGAACGAGGGAGGGAGGCGGGAGAATGGCGGAGGAAAGGCGCCTGCGCGGCCGCCGCGGTCGACTCCGGGTCGGCACCCTGGAGGAGGTCGTTCGAGCCGATCATCACCACGACCGCCCTCAACGGCGTGGGGAAGCGGTCGAGGAGCCGCTGCTCCCTCAGCCTCTCCGGGTCGGCAAGGCGCAGGACACTCTCTCCTCCTCTATGATTATCCTCCCTGCTCCTCCTCCTCCTCCTCCTCCTCCTCCTCCTCCTCCTCTCTCCTACTCCTCCTCCTCCTCCCTCCCCCACCCTCCCTCGTCCTCCTCCTCCTCCTCCTCCTCCTCCTCCTCCTCCTCCCTCCTCCTCCTCACCCTCTTCCTATCCCTCCCCTCCCTCCCTCCCTCCACTCCCTCCCTCCCTCCCATCCCTCCCTCCCTCCTCCCTTTCCTCTCTCCCTCTCCCCCTCCTCCTCCTCCTCCTCCTCCTCCTCCTCCTCCTCCTCCTCCTCTCTCCTCCTATCCTCCTCCTACCCCCCTCCTCCTCCTCTTTTTCCTCCCTCCCTCCCCCCTCCCTTCCCTCCCCCCCCCTCCCACCCCTCCCCCTCCCCCTATCCTCCCCCCCTCCTCTCCTCCTCCTCTTCCTCCTCCTCCTCCTCTCCTCCTCTCCTCCTCCACCTCCTCTCCCTCCCCCTCCCCTCCTCCCCTCACTCTTCCTCCTCCCACTCCTCCTCCTCCTCCTCCTCTCCTCTCCTCCTTCCTTCCTCCTCCCTCCTACCCTCCCTCCTCCTCCACCACTCGAAGAAGCCTCCAGGCCAAGTCGGCGACGCTGTCGCCGCCGACGCCCGCGACGAAGGCGCGGCCCCCGGCGGCCTCCACCGCCGGCAGGTGCGGGCCGCCGTGCGCGCTGCGCGTGAAGCGCTCCGTGTGCGAGTCGCCGAGAGGGGGGAGGGAGGGTTCGACGTTCGAGGAGGAGGAGGAGGAGGAGGAGGAGGAGGAGGCGGAGGAGGAGGAGGAGGAGGAGGAGGAGGAGGAGGAGTAGGAGGAGGAGGAGGAGGAGAAGGAGGCGGAGGCGGAGGCGGAGACGGAGGCGGAGGCGGCGGAGGCGGCGGAGGAGGAGGAGAAGTGCGAGGCCCGAAGTCACACAGATCCACCGCCCAGGGGAACGATATCCCAGGACCCCCCCAAGAGGCCCAGGAATCAAAGAGAAGATCGGCCCCCCAGGCGGTGGACATGCGTAAACCACCTCCTCGGCAGGACGAGGGCCGAGGCTCCAGGATGTGAGCCTTTGGGCGTTGGGCAGTCTCGGCCCACTGCTGGGGCTCCATGGGGCCCTCCAGTGGATCCCGGAGGCCTCCGGGAACAGGAGGCCTGGAGGCCCGGAAGCCCGCGCGGACCTCCTCTCTGGGGATCGGGCCCCCGGGCGGCGCTCGAGCAGAGCCGGCGCCGCGCCGAGGACTTCTCGAGCACATGCCTGCTTGAAGAGCGCCTGCAGCCAAGTGGGCCCCGGCGGGGGTCTCCGATACCCCAGCGCCGCTTCGGAGCAGCAGCCACTGTGCACGACTCATTATACATCGTCCTCCTGTATCCGAAGTACCTCCTCCTGCTCCTCCTCCTCCTCCTCCTCATCATCATCATCATCACCATCATCAACATCATCACCACCACAACCATCATTATCCCCATCATCATCATCATCATCATCATCATCATCATCATCATCATCATCATCATCAGCATCATGAACATCATCATCATCATCAGAATCATCATCATCACTCTCGACTCCTCCTCATTCCCTTCTGACCTGCCACCTCCTGTTCCGCCTCCCCTCCTGACTCCCCCTCCCCACCGCCACCCTCTCCTCCTCCACCTCCTCCACCTCCTCCTCCTCCTCTTCCGCCTTATCATTACCCTCCGTATACTGGTCCCAGCAGGTGTGTGGACGAGGCAAGATTTCGGTGCGAAGCACGGTCGTACACCCCAAACAAAAAACAAAAAGGGCAGACGAGCTCGATGGAACTCCGCCCTGTCCGATTCTACCGACACAGGCGGCCGGAGGCTAAGCGTGCAAGTGCGAGCGACTGCAAGGTCGCCGAATTTTTTTTGAGCAGCGCCAGCTGCACGCAGAAGGCGACGAGGATCGCGGAGACAAGTGCGTAAATGTAGAACACCTGGCCACGAAGTCCTGTCCCGTTCGACCGGCGCCGAACGGCCACTGTCCGAGAGTAACGCCGACTGCACACAAACGGCGTCGAGGAGCGAGGAGAAGAGGACGTACAAGTCGAAGAACACGCCTCCCCGGAAGCCATGCCCCGTTCAGCCGGGCAGAATACTCCAACCAACGAACGCCGAACGGTCAGTGTCCGAGAGGAGCGCCGGATGGCGCCCCAGATGAAGAACGCGAAATTGAGGAAGATCACGCCTTGTCTCAAGTCTTGCCCAAGCCGGCCGGGGAAGGTGAATCCCGCGGACGCCGGCCTTCCCAGGGCACCTCGTGAAAGGCGGTGTGCGCGCCCCGCTGGCGGAGCCAGGACGGTCCCTGGAGAAAGCCACGCCGCTCTGGACATCCGTCGGGCCAGGAAGAAGAAGGTAGAGTCCAGCCCAGGGCCGGCTGCTGTCTGTGCGGTCATTGCCGCTGCCATCTCGAAGTGACCCGAGTCTGGCAGGCATACTTTGTGAAAACCTGCAGGTGCGTGCTGTTCGTGTAGAAATACTGTCGAAATCATGCGGTGTTCCCAGCTGGGAGCAGGACATACTTTGCCAAGACAACCTCTAGCGCTTCAATGCCGAAGCATCGAAGCCCAACCACACGGCGAGGACGCGTTGTCATGGTGGTCCGTATCGCTCGCCTCGGCGTCGAGAGTGATCGTCGTGCCAGTCAGCGTCTTAGCGAAGATCTGCATGGCTTCAAAGTTTGCTTGGTTGGAACCAGACGGACACCAGACGGTCCCTCTCCTCGTCCCCTTCCTTCCCCTCCAAGCTCCTCCAGAACCGCTTTCCCTCCTCATTCACGCCCTCCTCATCCTCCTGCGCTCCTCCTCCTGCTGCTCCTCCTCCTCCTCCGTCTCTTCCTCCTCATCCTCCTCCGCCTCCTCCTCTTCCTCCTCCTCCTGCTTCTCCTCCTTCCTCTTCCTCATCCTCCTCGTCTTCTTGTTATCCTTAGTCTTAGTCTCTTTCTTATTAGTATGCGTGTTAGTATTCGTGTTATTATTCCTATTCTCACTATTAGTCTGTTTCCTCCTCCTCCTCCTCATCATCATCCTCCTCCTCCTCCTCCTCCTCCTCCTCCTCCTCCTCCTCCTCCTCCTCCTCGTCGCCAAGCAACAGCGTCGAGTACGGGCGCAGCTCCCGCAGCGCCGCCAGGTGCAGCAAGCCCGTCTCGTACGTGCGCCCCCTGGGCGCCGTGCGGCCGCTGCCGACGTCCTCTCGGGGCGGCCACCGATGGCGTGCCGCCGCCGACGGCGCCGGGAGGGCTCGCATCCTCCTCCTGCTGCTCCTGCCTCACCTCATCGCCCCCCTCCTCGTCCCCCTCCTTTTCACGCTTCCTCCAACTCCCCGTCCCCCTCCCCCTCCTCGTCCCGATCCTGTCCCCCTCCCCCTCCTGCTCCTCGTCCCCATGCCCCTCCTGCTCCCCCTCCTCCTCCTGCTCCCTCTCCTCCCTCCTCCTCCTCTCCTCCTCTCCTCCTCCCGCGTCGCCCTCCTCCCCCTCTTCCTCCTCCTCCTCCCTCCTCCTCCTCCTCCTCCTCCTCCTCCTCCTCCTCCTCCTCCGCCTCCTCCCCTCCTCCTCCGCCCCCTCCTCTTCCTTCTCCTCCGCGTCCTCCTCCTTTCGACCTCGCCGGGGTCGGAGGAGCAGGAGGAGGAAGAGGAGCAGGAGAAGAAAGGGGAGGAGACGAGGAGGAGAGGACAAGTAGAGTAGTTACGAGAAGAGAACGAGGAGGCCAAGGAGGACAAGACGGGCGAGGAGGGGAGGACGAGCGGGGAGGAGGCGGTGATCCGAGCGCCGTTCGGGTCGTCGACGGTGTCCCGTCTTCGACGGCGGCGTCGGCATCCGCATCGGCGTCGTCGACGTCGGCGGCGTCGGTGTCGGCAGCGGCGGCGTCGGCATCGGCAGCCTTGGCACTGGCGGCTTCGGCATCGATGTCGGCGTCGGAGAGGGATAGGGACGGAGGCGGGAGGGAGGAGGGAGGGTAGGGAGGAGGAAGGCAAGGAGTAGAGGGAAGAAGGGAGGGGAGAACAGGGAGGGCGGGGACAGGAAACAGAGAGGGACGAAGGAGGAGGAGGAGGAGGAGGAGGAGGAGGACAACGACGACGAAAGAGGGTGGAGGACGAAGGAGGACGAAGGAGGACGAAGGAGGACGAAGGAGGAGGGCGAGGGGAGGAGGGAGCCTCAGGGAAAAGGACGGAGGGGAGACGAGCCAGCGCGGTCCTCCGAGGCCACCGCGCCGCCCCTGAGCGGCGCCCCGCCTGGGCCGCCGGCCTCCGCCGCCCGCGCGCGCGGCTGCGCCCCGGCGCCTGTCAGGGCGCCACCGCCGCCGGCGTCGGCGCCGCCGTGTGGCGTCCGAGGGCGCCGTGTTCGGCCGCGTCGTCGTCGCCGTCGGCGTCGGCCGTCGGCAGGGTCGTCGGGCGTCGTCGGGCGCCGCGGCGCCGTCGTCGGCGGTGGCGTCGTTTTCGTCCGGCGTCGTCGGCGTCGGGAGGGGCGGGGTCGGCGTCGCTCGTCGCGGCGTCGGCGACGTCGGACGCGGCGGCGGCAGGGGCGTCGGCGTCGGGGCATCGTCGTCGTCGGCGTCGCCCGCGTCGCTGCGATCATCGGGGGAGGAGGGGAAGAAGGGGGAGGCAAACTACATGCGCTCGCACCACATCTGCTATCCTGTCCTACCCATCCCACCCATCCCTTCCCATTGCGCGGACTTCGTTTGCATCCGCCGACTGTGGCGTCCCAGGTGACATGGATCCTCCAAATGACCCCACCAGGTGATGCGCAAACAGAGTGGGGGGGCTTTGTACATTGTCGGAAGAGGACGGGGATGTGGCGGATGAGCACGGAGACAGAGAAGCATGTTGATCATGGTGTTGGTGATGATATTTATTCTGGCCCGATGAAACTTCCTGAATGTCAACAACTGGCAATGAAAGATGCCGCAGGGTTTCTCTGAGGTCACTTAAGTCACGGCCGCAAGGGTGAAACTGCCTGGCCCTCCCGATCCCACGGGAGGCGCTTTGCGCACTCCTTGTGACGCAAGTGCTGCCGAAAGTTACTGCTGGCCACGGAGCACTGGCCCCCCGTACTGGCACTGGGAAGGCGTTGGAGCCAAGAAGGCCTCCCCCCCACTGGCCATCAAGGCGCACCCAAACGCCTGGAGATCGCCCACTGCTGCAAGAAGGCCAGCCGCGCCTCAGATGCCTCTGCAAACACTTGCGGCACCCGCAGTCGATGGTGTGTGTGCCCCCCTCCGAGATATGGCTGCGCTCGGGGAAGCTGCCGAAGACGAGCCGCCACTGAAACGACCCTGAAGAAGACCCTCTCCACTCCCAGCGCGTACGTGCTTTACTGTCTGTCCAGCCTCCTGGAACTCCCCCAGCCTCACCAGGCCTTGCACGACTCTGCAGCTGCCGGGACTCCCGGGCGGCGCCCCGCCTTGTGATCTCGACCCCTGGTTACAACACGCGATGGTTGGCCCGATCTCCGCCGCCACGGGGCAGGGCTCTGTGACAGCCACCTGCTCGATCCTGTGCCGACCCTCGCCGCCCCGCGCGTTCCACCGACACCTTCTCCTGCAAGCAAGACCACCACCTGTCCGCGAGTGGCCTCGGCGCCCATCTGCAGCGCGTGGCACGCGCTCGCGGCCTGCTGCCGCGGTCCGGGCACGGATGGGTTGGCTCCTTCACGGCGCTCACGAGCTCGATGCTCGCCCGAACGTGAGCTGGGATGACTGCGGCGATCTGCTCTGGACTGGCGGCGGCCTTTTTCCCGTTCTCGTACTGCTTGGTGCCCTTCCTCATCGGCTCCAAGCGCGGGCGCTGCTCGTCCACGATCGCCACCTGCGCCAGTGCACCTTGCATCCGCCTGCTGGATGCGCCGAGGCCGACCACGCTGTTGGCAATGTTGATGGCGAGGTCCTGGATACACTGATCCATGCTCGGCGAACCCACTGCCGCTCTGTTCGGCCGCGGGCACATCGGACTGGGCCGCCAGCAGTTGGTCCATCTGCGGTGCAGTCCCGAAGAGCAAGACATCACCGTCAGACACATGTGCACGAGAATGGGCGTGCAACCCAGGCAATGGAGAGAAGGGAAAACATATGCAGTCGAACAGCCAAGTGAGGTTCTCTGGCGCCTGCTATGTAGAGAGCCCTGAGACAGCTGAGCCGCCTCTCTCAAGGCAGTTCGGTGGGTTATTCTCATCTCGAGACTCCATATGCCGACGGACCGTACCTATGCCCGCAGAACATTTGCCACACCAAGAAGATTGATTACAAACAGTCGCTTGCCTCCATGTATCACGATTATGGTGATGATGAGTTTGGCGGACTTCAGATTGATGGAACGAGTGACATGTATATTGGCACCGACCACCCTCGGGCTCCACCAGACCACACACTTATGATTCAGGGCCGCCCTTAATACCAGCATGAGGTTCAGGCACTGCCGCGCTGGCTGCGCCACCGTAGATCACGAGGAGGTCACAACAAACGCGAGCCCGACTCGAACAGACCGAACCGCCCACGATGCCCCAGGATGTCACGAACACGAGGTTTGACACATCCCGAGATAGAAGAACATTTCCCCGAGAGCTTGAACCACGGGCTCGCATGGTATGTAAGTCTGCCCCTGGACGTGTTTCGCTGATGCCCGTCACTGAAGTCTCGAGAGAGCGCAGCTAGAAGAGCAACGTCGGCATGATGGCGGTGTGCAATATGCTGTATCCAGGCCAGCCTGGGCTAGCACAGTGAATACTCTGCCGTCTGCAACGCCAGGACCGGTCGCACCCGTGCATTCGACATGGTATCAGCAGGTCCTTTGACACTCGCGAAGCCCATGAGCAGCAAACGACCAGAAGACTGAACAAACCGTTCGAAATGATCGTGCAACTGCTGCGTGGGAAGCGAGACCTCCCCACCCGATAGGTAGGAGTTGTAGACAATGCCGAAGGAAACTGGACGCTTGATCTCCATAGGCGTCGCCTGTTCTCAGGGCTGCCACCGCACGAGCTAATGCTGGAGGATAAGCTACCCTGCACTTCCAGGCAGCCCCGGCAATGGATTTCCCTACGGGGTCCAGAAGATGATAATGCCAGCGTGGTTGCATACTCCAAACCCTTTGCTGACGTTCCAGAGGTCCAGGATGTTACGAGACCCTCAGATCGAAATGAGAAAAGGTTTGAACCTGTCTACGAACGCGCCTGCACGCATGCTGGGTCACTCCTCCACTAACAGCGGCGAGGCAAGAGCCAGGATCCAGAGATCGCGAGGCGCAGACCACTCTGGAACAGCACGGCGAGCCGTGCTC
Source organism: Prorocentrum cordatum (assembly GCA_963575745.1). NCBI lineage: Eukaryota > Dinophyceae > Prorocentrales > Prorocentraceae > Prorocentrum > Prorocentrum cordatum. Next base: position 86,565 of record CAUYUJ010019864.1, on the reverse strand, counting down.
GCAAGCAGCCGCCTGAGTAGACCGGTAAGAATCCATCACTTGCCTGAAACAGGTGAGTTGTGACCTGAGAGAGTGCCACAAGAGAGATACTGTCTAAGCGCGCAGCTGTAGCCATGGCTCCCGTCCACGACTGTCTGTGAAGCCCGCCTTGACTACTGAGAAAGGCAGTATCACGATACCTTTTAATGAGGTGGTTAGAGACTGATGAAGAGCCCACTCCTGGACAGGATGAGCCACAACTGCCGTGCCTTTACAGATTGCAACAGCCTCCATTGCCCCAGCTGGGCACGATGATGATGTTGATGTTGATGTTGATGATGATGAGGATGATGTTGATGATTATGATGATGCTGATGATGATGCTGATGATGATGATGATGGTGATGATGATGATGATGATGATGATGATGATGATGATGATGAGATGATGTAGAAGAGTGGGGGATGAGGAGGATGGTCAGCAACAGCAGGAGTGTAAGGAGCAGGGACAGCAGGAGGACCAGGGGAATGCGAGGAGGGGAATAGGAGGGCAACGGCGGGAACGGAATCATATCCAGAAGTGTAGTGAGTGAAGGTGCAGGAGCCCGATTCTGCACGACGGAGCATAGCGCCAATCCTGAAATGTGCTCAACATCACAGCAGGCGTGCCAATTCAAGCCGAGAACGCTCTGAAGGAAAAGGTAATCGAAAGCCAACTCGGAAAAGCCGATGTAAAAGACCACGATGTCCAAGACGTGCGGGCGCAAAAAACAGCCTCAAGAGAGAGAGAGAGAGACAGAGAGCGGGGTAGCACTCACATTATGCGATGATACAGATGCGAAGGGAGGAGAGGAGGGAGGAGGCAGAGGGGATAAGGGGGCGACAGGGAGCAGAGGGGGGAGGAGGCAGAGTGGTGGGGGAGGCGAAAGACAGGAGAAGCTTGCTTGCTCGTGGCTGTGGGGCGACGAGTCAAAGAAACACTACTGCTCTCGGCAGACATGGAAGACGAAGGCGCTCGCATCGCAAATCACATCGAGGGGCCGAGCAGGCCAACAGTCGGGGAAGAGGCGGATGGCGGAGGGGAAGGCCGGAGAGACTGTGAAGCGCACGCAACGGGGGTGGTCGGGCATCGGGCGTCGTCGTCGGCGCCGCTGGAAGCGGCAGGCGCGGGGTCGATCGCTGCGGTTTCCCTGCGACGACGGCGGCCTGCGCGCGTGTGGGTCTGCCCCCCCCCCCGCGCCCGCGCCCCTCCAAAGAACGCGCAGCATAGGTCACTGCGGCGAGGGGGCCATGCTTGCGAGTAGCTGATGTGCTCCCTGCATGGCCTCTGGGGCCACATCTCGGGCCCCTGGCGGCCGCTCGGGGCGATCCGAGCCCAGAGCGCGCGCGCGGCGCCGCTGCGGGACAGCACCCCGCGGCAAGGAGAAGCCTCGGGGAGCCGACAAACTCGAGCAGCCCGAGGAAGGACAGCCTCGTGCGCGGAGCCGCCGAGTACGCCGCCCTGGACGCCCGCCAAGGACGGTGGTGAAGAAAAGACGAGACGCCGACGACGACGACGACGACCACCACGACCACGACCACGACGACATCACGGCCGCCGCCGTCGTTGTCGTCGTCGTCGTCGTCGTCGTCGTCGTCGTCGTCGTCGTCGTCGTCGTGGGCGTCGGGCGTCGGGCGTCGGGCGTCGGGCGTCGGACGCCAGCGTCGTCAGAGGCGCGAGGGCGGGCGTGGGCGTCGGCCCTCGGGCGTCGGCGTCGTCGTCGGACGTCGGGCGCCGGGCGCCGAGGGCGGCGGGGACGCGGCGGCGGCCTGCGAGGAAGGCCTCCAGGGCCAGCTGCGCCTCCGCCAGCCCCTGCGCCCGCAGTGCGCCCCCGCAGCCGCGCGCGGCGTCGAGCTCGGCCAGGGCGGCCAGCGCGCGCCGGAGGCCGGCGGGGAGGTCGGCGTCGGGGCGGAGGCTCTCCGCCGAGGCCGCCCGGAGGCGATGCGGCTTCGGGCCGTGCACAGACAAGGTGCGCGTGTGCACATTCCCCAATCAGCGCTTGCACTGAAGAGGTCCTCGCGGAAATTCCCCAAGCAGTGCTTGCACCGAAGGGGTCCTCTCCCGCAGAAGCTGAAGAATGTGGCGAAAGCTTATGTTGGTCGCACGATTCCCGGTTCCGGGTTCCCGGGTTCCCGGTTCCGGGTTCCGGGCAAAATTGGGAGGGCGGCGAGGTTCCCGGGATACCGGGCTCCTGGTCGATCTTCTTATCGATCGGTCTGCCCATCGATCTCCTTACCCACTTCTCTATCGGTCTCACCATCGATCTCACAACCGATCTCACGATCGAGCTCACAAGCGATCTCACTAGAAATCGCATGAGCGATCTGGCGATCTCACGATCGATCTCATTGAATCGATGTCACTCTCGGTCTCACGATCGACCTTACGATCGTACTCACTATCGATCTCAGTATCGATATCACAATCGATCTCAAGATCCATAGCATTTATGTTCAAAGCATCCACTGATTGGGTTGTCTCAGGTGTTATATGTACATATACATGTGCCACTTGTCTATAGATCTATGCGCGTGTATCAAGGGCAGCGAACGCATCCATGTCCGCGCCCTCGCGGTCTGCATTCCGGGGCCCGCGGATACGCGGTCGCACGGGTTTCTTCCGCGCGGGGCATCGGGGACAAAAACGCCGCGTATCCGCGGGGTCGCGGCCCAAGGGCCCAGCCCGCGAGGTCGCGGATACGGATACATGTTATCCGCCGACGATCTTCATCCCAGCTGGCCTCAACAGGCCCGCCGAATAGTCCGGGGCGGTCTCAACACCCTGGCGCCGATTCCGGCGGCGCGCCAAAGAGTCGGCGGTGGACAAGCCTCCCTTTAGTAAGCCACCCTTCAATGAAAACGGCCTAGGACCGACGCCGACGGACCAGGACCCGCTAAAAGGACGGCCGCGACGACCTCTCGCGAACCGAAAACTGGCCGATTCGCGAATCGACGCGTCAGGGTATAGGAGGTCCATTAACCTTCCGAAAGAGTTGGGATGCTGAGACCGCCCCAGACTGCTCGGAGAGCCCGCAGGCCGGCTGGGACTACTCGGACCGACTCCCCGTCGCTCGGACGTCCATTCCCTGTGCTCTTTTCGGCTTCGTGCGTGGTATATTCGCAGGATGGTCCAGGATGCTCCTTAGTAGTCCCCACCGAGAAAAAGTGCAGACGTCCGATCCCAGTTCCCGGTTCCCGGGTTCCCGGTTCCAGGTTCCGGGCCGATTTCGGATCGCGGCGAGGTTCCCGGGTTCCCGGGTTCCTGGTCGATCTTCTTATCGATCGGTCTCATCATCGATCTCATTACCCACTTCTCTATCGATCTCACCATCGATCTCACTATCGATCTCACGATCGAGTTCGCAAGCGATCTCACCAGAAATCGCATGAGCCATCTGACGATCGATCTCACTATCGATCAGTAATTCCCGCCGAGAAGAAGTGCACACGTCCGAGCGATACCAAGCGGAGGGCCTCGCGGGGCTGCCTGTGCGCAGCCCGAGAAGCCTTGCCGCCCAGAGGAGGCCGCATCGCCGAGGACCGAGCGCTGGAGCTCGGAGGGTCTTGGGTGTCGTCGGCTCTGAGAAATCGCACCGCCTCTGGCAAGTATAGCCTGCGGCGCGGAGAGTTCACCCGGCGAGAGGCTGTGCGAGCTCCCCGTGCTGGCGGATCGGGTGCTACGGCCTTCCAGAGAAGTCCAGGTAAGGAGTCGAACCCTCTATATATATATATATATATATATATATATATATATATACACCGACGCTTTTTGCGGCCCTGCATTGAAATTTGCACTGGGGAGCGGATCCTGGTGCATGCGGGACCCTGGTGCATACATGCTTCATTGCTTCCCCGGGACATCGAGGACAAAAGTGTACACCACACCGCCCCAGCGTCGTCCCCGACCCTCCAAAAGTCCTGGGATTGAAAAACGGCCCGCCACTGGTAGTGTACATGTTCCAGCTTCCGACCCGGTGCACGTCTGCCGCCGGGCCTGGAGCTCCCTGCGGGGCCCCACAGGCTGGGCCACAGGGCTTCTGCGAGCTCCCAGGGCCATCGGGGGGCAAGAAAAGTCTCCGTGCGGCACCTGCGGGACACCTGCGGGCAGGCCCGTTCCATGTTTGCCGCGCCCGCTGTATGCTGACTCGCTGGTTTTTTTAGAGATTGTCCCGCCTCGGCGTGCCTTCCGGTGGCTGCGCCTATCCGAGAGCGCTCCAAGCGTGCATGGATCGTCCCGAACGGCCGCTGGCACCCTGCTTCATTCGGGGGCGCGCAAACATGGATTAGCGATCCATGGATTTGGCGCGCCGTCGCCAAATCCATGGATCGGGGGAGGCGCCCTCCCCAAAATGCGGGCGGTGCCGCCTCGCTCGGCGGCGGAAACCCGCGATGTCCCATGGAAACGGGACCCCATCGCTAATCCACGCCCCCTTGATCGATGTTTGCGGTCGCCTGACTCATGGCCCGGACGCGTGGCCAAACTCCGCACGAAGGGAACGGGTCCTGGAGGAGAGCGACGTCCTGGAGGCCCCTCGCTTTTTCTGCCCCCCTGGGGGCCAGGCCACGGACCCCGAGGGAGGAGGAGGAGAAGGAGGAGGAGGAGGAGGAGGAGGAGGAGGAGGAGGAGCAATCAGAAACACTGCTCTTTGAGACGCCCACTTGAGCCCAGGCCAGTCCGTCCGACAGTTCTGCGCCAGGGAGGGCCGCCATATTCCACGCGTGCTTAAGGGGCCGCGCCTGTTCCTTCGCAACCTCGCCGCCCGGAACCCCAGGGCCCACACCCCGCAGCACGATGTGCGAAGCAGGCCCCCCCCCCCCCAAAAGGGCCGCGAGACGACATTGAAATGGCAAAATATCCTACCTGTCTCATTCCTCAAACTGGACCGCGGGAGAGGAGCATGCCATGCGCGCGCGCGTTATCGAACTGCCACGCGCCGCCTGCTCCGATTGGCAATCAAAGGAGGCCCCGGGCTGGGAGGGCCAAAACCGGAAGCAGGAGGGACAGGGGGCTCTTGTCTGCACGTGTGTGGAGCCGAACCGCCCAGACCGACTGCCTCTCAGGCATCGACGGGGACCTAATTCAGTGAGGCCACGTCTTCGCTGAGTCTGTAAGGCTCGGGGTCCTGCTTCTGGACGCCCAAGATGGGTACGGAAAAAATGGGCACAATGCCCAACAACACATGTTGCCCCAAACCGACAGCGGCCGCTGTTGGGCGGGCGGCCTCCGGTCTCGAATGGGCACAGGCCGCGGCGGCGCGGACAGCGAGCGCTGGCCAAAAGGAACAGGGACTGCTGCTGAGCATTGCACCCCTTCTTCCCGTGCCCATCTCCTTCGTGCCGACGGCTGTCCTCGACGGTGCTCCCGCCGTGGCGCCGCGCCGGGCGCGCTGCGGAGGCGAGGCCGGCGCCGCCCCGGGGGCCGACGGCCGACGCCCCTGGGCCCGCGCCCCGCCCCGCAGGGGCCCGGGAAGCCCGGCCTCTCGCGGCCGCCCCGAGGGAGGGCCTCTCTCTGCGGAGAGCCAGCTTCGGGGATGGACAGAGCCCCCTTTAGCAAAACGTGGCTTCGTGAAAGCGACCTCGGGCCCAGACCTGGCGGGCGCAAGCCTGGAACATGACGGCCGCGGCGCCCTCTCGAGAACCGAAGACGGACAATTCACTAATCGACGCGTCAGGGTGGGGGTTCTGTCCAGATCCGACAGCTTAGAGGCTCCGCTGCGGGCAACTTCCCTGCCCCGCAAGGAGGTCGGTGCTCCACAGCGGCCCCCGCGGATTCCCAGAGTCGGCGGCGAGCGCAAGGGGGGAGGGAAGCGAGAAGGAGAAGGCCTCCTCGGAAGGCTCGGAAGTGCCCAAGGCCTTCTGGGAAGTCTTCGAGGCCTGCCGCGAAGACACGCGGAACAAGACCTCTCAGGAGGCGCGAGGGCTTCGGAGAAGTCCCGCCGCCTTCGGAGAAGGCGCAAGGGCTTCTCAGAAAGGCGCCAGGGCTTCTGAGGGGGCCTTCTCCGTCTCACTTCCCCCCTTTTCATTCGCCGCCGACAAACCCAGGGCCCACACTGGCCTGTCTTTCCCCCGACCCTGGCCACTGGATGCAAAAGAGTTTTCTTCCACTACACGCACGCAGGAGCCGCCCTGGGTAAGAGTACTTCAGATTTCGTAATAAAGGGAGGGGGGTCTCATTTCGGGGGGGCTCTCTTCCAGGCTATCTTGGAGTGCCTGGGGGGGTCTGGGGACGATGTTTTGGAGGGTTCTCCCACGGGGGGGTCTGAAATGGCTTGTCTTGGAGGGTCCAGACCCCCTCCCTTTTATTACGAAATCTGGAGTAACGAGTAGCCTCTGGTGCGAGGCGTCTTGGAGAGCCACGGGGGGGCCAAACAGGGGCGCGCAAGCCGCTGCCGCCGCTTCTCGCGCTCGGCGATCGGGGGACGCCACCGGGCCCCCCGACCCTGGCCGTTGGACGCACGAGCTTCTCGAGAAGTCACAAGGAGTGATCCTGGTTATGGTGGGCTTGTTTTCCACCACCACCACCACCACCACCATCACCACAAGTAAGGAGGGGGAGGGGGTCCTCCTCCTCCTCCTCCTCCTCCTCCTCCTCCTCCTCCTCCTCCTCCTCCTCCTCCTCCTCCTCCTCCCCTCCTCCTCCTTCTCCTCCTCCTCCTCCTACTCCTCCTCCTCCTCCTCCTCCTCCTCCACCTCCTTCCCCCCTCCAACTTCTGGTAGTGGTGGAAAACAGGCCCATCATGGGAAAGAGTGACCTTCGGTGCGCGGCTTTTCGGGGGGCCGCGGGGGGGCAGACACGCGAGCGCGCGAGATGCCACTGCCGCACCGCGCTCGGCGACTAGAGGGGGGCCCCGGCGGGCCACAGCAAAACCATCAAAGCCCAAGAAACCCAGGGCACCTTGGAGGCAAGCAGGGTGTTTCTTGGCGTCGGCTTCCGCTGCACCGAAAAATCCGGTGCCCAAGTGATCTGAGAGTGCGGGTCCCGCCGCGGCGGCGAGACGCCCCCTGGGCGAGGCCCCGATGTAGATTGTATAACTACATCGGCACGGAAGGAGCGCAAAGCCCCAGACGTCCGCCGAGGGGGTTCTGCTCGTCAAATCCAGGTGTCCCGAACGCCTCGACCGCGGAACTCTTCCACGTCTGAGCGCCCTCCTCCTCCTCCTCCTCCTCCTCCTCCTCCTCCTCCTCCTCCTCCTCCTCCTCCTCCTCCCCTCGCGCGGCCGCCCTCGTCTTCGTCCCTCTCTCTCTATCTCTGTCTCTTGCACGCCGGTCAGTTTGCCCATCGGTTGCCCCGATTAGCCCCGCACTGATGCGGACTGCCACTGCCTCGCCGCCGACGACGAAAATCCGAACCGCCTCCCTGAGGGGCAGTTTCCCGTCCTTGATCCATTCTGGATTTGCCCTGGTGCCCAAAAGCGGCTTCCGAGGGCCGACATCGAAGAAGAATCGCCGAGAGGAAACAACCAACCAGAAGCCTATCAGATGGGGTTCGAGCAATGAGGTCGCGCCGCATCGCCGATACATCGGCGATGCATCGGCGATGCATCGGCGCCGTCGACGTGGGGAAAGTCGGTCTCCATATCGAGCCGCCTCGGCGATGCATCGGCGATGCTGCGCGGTCCTCCGACCCTATCTGCACCCCTCCCTCGAGCCGACCCCACCTGGAGGCCAAGACAAACGGCCCCCGAGGGCCGACATCGAGGACACTCCGCCGAGGCTGAACAACGAACCTCGCCGCAACTCCGGGGGTGGGGGGGGGGCCGACCGCCTTGGGGATCTACTGACCCGGGTCAGTAGATCTCCGAGAAGGAGGACGGAGGAGGAGGAGAGAAGATGAGGGAGGGAGGGGGAGAAGGAGAAGGAGGAGGAATAGGAGGAGGAGGAGGCGGAGGAGGAGGAGAGAGGGGGGAGAGGAGGGAGGAGGAGGAGGGAGGGAGGGAGGAGGGGAGGAGGGAGGGAGGAGGGAGGGAGGGAGGGAGGGGGGGGAGGGAGGAGGAGGAGGAGGAGGGAGGAGGAGGAGGAGGAGGAGGAGGAGGAGGAGGAGGAGGAGGAGGAGGGAGGATCCGGGTCAGTCAGGCCCTGGAGGACCCTGCAGGATTCTGCACGCAAGCCTGGGTCAGTGCACCCCTGGCTCCGCAGGATCCCGCACGATCTGGCGCTCTGACTTCGGGAGCCCACAAACAGCGTTCGCGCCCAGCTACGCACATGAACCCGGCTCCTCGATCCGCGAGACTGGCCGCGTGACACGAACATTTGCGCAATGCGCACTCTCGAAACCAGCGTGGATTCATGTTATTACGAGTGCGTCCTCCTTTCCCGTGTGCATCGACCCCCCGGCCCTTGCGCCCCGACCGCCTGGGTGCGGCCCTCCTCCGGGCTGCCTCGGGGAGTCTCGCCGAGGCTGCCGCCGCCGAGGAAGCGCCCTCGGCGCCGCCGCCGCCGCCGCAGGCACCGCCTGTGGCCACAACGCTCATGGCCGGCACGGGGCGATCGCGCCCTGGGCGAACGACAGTCTCTGCTGGAGGGAGGGAGGAGGAGGCGAAAAGGGGAGGGCGCGAGGATCATTCAGCCAATCCACTCGTCACTCCGCCCTGCGCGGGCTGCAGGAATGGATCATGGAGCGGTGCAGATTAGCCCTAAAAGCGAATCAGCGCCATGGGGGAGGAGGGGGAGGGGGAGGAGGAGGAGGAGGAGGAGGAGGAGGAGGAGGAGGAGGAGGACGAGGAGGAGGAGGACGGGAGGAGGAGGAGAGAGGAGGAGGAGGACGAGGAGGGGAGGAAGAGGGGAGGAGGAGGAGGAGGAGGAGGGGGAGAGGAGGAGGAGGAGGAGGAGGAGGAGAAGGAGGAGGAGGAGGGGGAGGAGGAGGAGAGGAGGAAGAGGAGGAGGCAAAGGCGGCGTATGTGCATGACCTCGGAAGTTCTTTAATGGACCCCCTTTTTGTTATGGGAACTACTTTCCACACGGGAGTATTGACGGATTGGGATCGGAAACAATACTGGGAAACGAATTCCCCTCCCGCGACGGCCACTGCTGAGGCCTCCGCCGTCTTCAAGGAGTTTCTGGGATCCTAGAACCCCTCGGAATTTCTTAAGGAATCACAGTGACCCCTAGGATCCTCAGGGATTCATAGGAATCTGAAGGGAGTCTTCGGAATCCTCAGGAATCCTACGAATCCCAAGGATTCCTGCGGAATCCTAAGGGGATCCCGAGAACGCCTAGGAGGAGAGGAGGGGAGCACGAAGAGGAGGGCGAGGAGGGAGAGCGAGGAGGAGGGCGAGAGGAGAGGAGCGAGGAGGGAAGGAACGATTCCCAGCCGAGAGCTTGCAGGGGGTGGGCGGGGGGGGGGGGGGCATTATGGAAGAGTCTCTGCGGTTGTTGTGTGCATCCCATGTGGTCTATGCGCCGGGCGAACCACAGCTGGCGTCAAACAAATGCGACGCCTGGGTCTTAAGGACCCCTGAGATCCTGGCGTGATTATCTTTCCGTCAGGGGCGATGCTGCCGCCCTGTTTCGGGCCCCAGGGCCATCACAGATCGATCCGCCCGAAAAATGCCGCAGAAAGGATGGTGCCTAGGGCTCCAGGCGTGATGTTTCGCGATGTTGCCATTTTTTCGCAACGTCGGATCTCAGGGACTGCGGGGGTTGAGCCCAGCGAGCCAGGCGATAGGTCTGCCCTGCCAGCGAGGCCTCTCGGCGTTGGGGCCGCAGGTCGGGGGTGTGCCGGTGGAGGCAGCTTCTTCGAGAGCCGGGCCGGCGGATCAGGCGGAACCGCGAGGATGAACAGGAGGACAAGTCGCCTTCGCCGTCGTGGTCGTCGTTCTCGTCGGCGTCGGCGTCAGCGTCGTCGTCGAGGTCGTCGTGCGTCGTGCGTCGTCGTCGTGCGTCGTCGTCGTCGTCGTCGTCGCTGTCGTCGTCGTCGTCGTCGTCGTCGTCGTCGTTGTCGTCGTCGTGCGTCGTCGTGCGTGGTCGTCGTCGTCGTCGTCGTCGGCGGCGTCGTCGCCGCCGCCGCCGCTGTCGTCGTCGTTGTCGTCGTCGTCCGCGTTGTTTGCTGGCGGCGGCGACGTCGTCGTCGTCGTCGTCGTCGCCGTTGCCAGGGGACGGGTGGTTCTAGACCCCTCGAATCATTTCCGAGGGGGCGGGGGGGGGCTTCTGGACCCTTGCGAGTAATTTTCTGGCGGGGGGTCCGGGACACCCCCTCCCCCCCTGACAGCAGCGACAGAAAACGCTCTTCTGACGAATGACGGCTATTAAAGGGGTCGCAGTAGGATGGGGTCGGAGGATCGCGCCGCGTCGCCGATGTATCGCCAATGCAGGAGCGATGCATCGGCATGCATCGCCGATGCATCGGGGACGTCGGCGTGGCGGAAATCTGGCCCCACATCGAGCAGCATCGCCGATTCATCGGCGATGCGGCGCGATCCCCCGACCCCATCTGCTCCGACCCCACCTGGAATTGAGCAGGGGCCGACCGTCCTGGCATTCCTATAGGCCTACCACGACATGTTCGCAGAACCCCAACATGTTCCAAAAACAAAAACAATATTCTTAGAACATCAGCCCGATGTATAAAACCCGACAATCTCAGCCAGAAATGTTCTCCGAACATTTCGTGTAGACCACAAAAGATTATTAGAACATTCTTTGGTGGGCCTATAGGCACGCCAGGACGCTTCGCCACTGCTTGATGGGAGGCCTAGGGTTAAGCCTCCAGGCTGGGGTTGCCCCCGAGGCGGCTCGACCCCCTCGCCACCCCCCCCATGGGACGCACAGGGACATGCTAGTACTTGGTGTCCTCCTCGGAGGCGTGCGTCCGACCCGAACGAAGTGTTGGCAGCGCGCACCAAAGGGGGTGGAGGGAGGGGGGAGGGCTGCTTAGAAGGAGGCTGCCTCTTACACGGCGCCGGCCTCACATCTATGGATAAGGCCCGCGCCTTCTCAGGAGCAGGGGTGCTGCTCAGAAGCCATCCCCCCTCCCCCATACTCGGGAGCGGCCAAGAGGGGGGTGCCCAAGAGGGGGTGTGCAAATCATGACCGGCGGCATGTGCGCGGCCCAGCGGGGGGGGGCCACGGACGTAATGAAATAAGAAGAGGCGCCATGAAATCTGAGGAAATATCATGGCCCCCGCCATGATATCCACCCCCCCCTAGTCATCAACCCCCTCTTTGCCGCCCCCGACACACACACACACCCTCTGCGCGTGGCCGAGTGTAGCACAGCCACTGTGTAGCAGATCGGCGGACCGTCTCCCGAGCGGCGCGGCCAGAAAGAGAGCCCGCCACGGAGCTCCTGCTCGGAGACTGCTCGGCGAGCGCGCCGCTCGGGGGGGGGGGGGGGGGGGCGCGACGCGCGCAGAGTCTTAGGTCGGGCCTGTCCCCCTACAGGGCGATTGTCGACGAAAAATAAAAAATCAAATTAGCCTGGCGAAGGACCCAACCATACGCAGCTGCGAGTGCCGCGCGGATATGAGACGAAGGAGGGGCACGCAAACTAGGCCCCTCCTCTCATAGGCACCGCGCCGCTGCATGGACGAGGCACAGGGCAGCGCGGGCAGGAGGTGGCGGGCGGAGGAGGAGAGCTTACTGGGGCGAGCCAACACATCAGTATCATCATCGCATCATGAGACCTGTTACTGGGCACGCAGGAAGAGGTGACGGAGACACCGTGTAGATGTCGAAGGCAGGTCAGCAGCGGCAGAAACGAGACGGGGAAGCGCGCGGTCAAGAAGCGATGGGAAGCAGGAGGAGCGAGAGACGAGGGGAGACGTTTTTGCCTCCAGACCGACAGCGAGCCGCGCAGAATGCAGCGCGCAGGCGGCGCCGCGCGAAAGTGCCTGGGAAGTCCTCGCCGACGCGGTCTGGTCATCCCGAGGGAATCCCATCGACGCGCGGGGGTTGTCCACTGCGACTCTGAGTCAACGGATAGCGCCCCCGTACTGCGTGGCGAGGCGTGCGAAAATGGCGCGATCTGGGTGAAATCCCCCGACAGGCGCCGGTCATCCTCTGGCGAGAAATCCCGACGACGAGCTGGGGTCATCCAAGCGTCAGCGACAACCAGCGCGCGCCGCTGGCTCGTGCGGGGCCGCTCCCCAGGTCAGGCCTCGCGGATGAACTCGCTGAAGCCCAGCTCTCTGGCGAGGGCCGTCGCCTCCCTCCTGCGCCGCTTCGTGCGCGCAGCAAACTGCCCCAGCTGCTTCCGCAAGCCCTCCGGCGGCCCTGCCAGGAAGAACTCGATGAGCGGCGCCCGCATGAGCAGGAGATCCTCGTGGCGCGTGGCGCGCGAGAGCAGCGCGTAGAGCTCCAGCCACCAGTCGTCGTCCTCCTTCTTGCCGTTCCCGACCTCGTGGCGGCCGCAGTCCAGGATCACGCCTGGGCGGCGTCGGTCGAGGGAGCGGCGCGCAAGACAGCCGACGGCCCAGGGCGAGAGTCCACGGGACCGAGAAGGTCCGGCTGCGGACCGCTCGCGTTCGAAGGGTTCGGCCGTAGACTGCCCGGTGGCGCCGTTCCCCCGCCCCGCCGCCTTCCCGCATGGTGCGCCCCTGGCACGCCACCGTGGTGATGACCCTGCCGTGTGAAAACGGGAAGCCCGTCCGGGTGACCTTGGAGGTGCGGAAGGTGAACGGCTCCGACGTGCGGGGCTCGATGAACACCAGCGGGCCCGTGAGGTCCCCCGTGAGGCTGTCGTCGTAGCGGGCGGCATGCGAGGTCTGCCACTGGGGCCTTCGGTGGAGCTCCCTATGGGGCCACGAAACGTGTGAGGGGTATGCCGAAATGGGGTGGCGGCGGCATGCGAACGCAGCCATTTGGGCCTTCGGTGGAGCTCCCCATGGGGCCACGCAACGTGTGAGGGGTGTCAAAATGGGGTGGCGGCGGCGTGCGAACGCAGCCATTTGGGCCTTAGATGGAGCTCCCTATGGGGCCACGCAACGTGTGAGGGGTGTACCAAAATTGGGTGGCGGCGGCATGCGGACGCAGCCATTTGGGCCTTCGGTGGAGCTGGGGCCACGAAACGTGTGTGGGGCATGCCAAACATGGGGTGGCGGCGGCATGCGAACGCAGCCATTTGGGCCTTAGATGGAGCTCCCTATGGGGCCACGAAACGTGTGAGGGGTGTACCAAAATTGGGTGGCGGCGGCATGCGGACGCAGCCATTTGGGCCTTCGGTGGAGCTCCCCATGGGGCCACGAAACGTGTAAGGGGTGTGCCAAATATGGGGCGGCGGCGGCATGCGGAGGCAGCCATTTGGGCCTTAGATGGAGCTCCCTATGGGGCCACGAAGCGTGTGAGGGGTGTGCCAAAATTGGGCGGCGGCGGCATGCGGACGCAGCCATTTGGGCCTTCGGTGGAGCTCCCCATGGGGACACGAAGCGTGTAAGGGGTGTGCCAAAAATGGGGTGGCAGCGGCATGCGGACGCAGCCATTTGGGCCTTAGATGGAGTTCCCTATGGGGCCACGAAACGTGTGAGGGGTGTGCCAACATGGGGTGGCGGCGGCATGCGGACGCAGCCATTTGGGCCTTCGGTGGAGCTCCCTATGGGGCCACGAAACGTGTGAGGGGTGTGCCAAAATTGGGCGGCGGCGGCATGCGGACGCAGCCATTGGGGGCCTTCGGTTGAGCTCCCTATGGGGCCACGAAACGTGTGAGGGGTGTGCCGATGATGATGATGATGATGATGATGATGGTGATGATGATGACCGACAACCACGATGTGGATGATGATGATGATGATGATGATGATGATGATGATGATGATGATGATGATGACGATACTCATGATGATGAGCATGATGAGGATGGTGATGAGAACGGGAGGACGGCAAGCCGCTCAAGGAGCTCCGGGCACTGCGGCAAGCCGCTGGCCCGGCGCGCGCCGTCGTCGTCGTCGTCGTCGTCGTCGTCGGCGGCGGCGGCGGCGGCGGCGCCGTCGTCGTCGACATCGTCGTCGTCGACGTCCTCCTCCTCGTCCCCGACGCCGCCGCCGCCGCAGTCGTCGTCGCCGCCGCATTCGTCGTCGCCGTCGCCGCCGCCGCCGTCGTCGACGGCCTCGTCGTCCTCGCTATCGTCGTCATCGGCGTCGTCGTCGACGACCCCCCGGCCCTCGGAGGGCGGGGCCTTCGACGGTGCACTCCACGCCGCAGGCGACCTCCGAGCGCCAGCCTGCCGGCGGCCGGGGCGGCAAAAGAGGCCCGCGCGCTGGGGCCCTGCTTGCCGGGCCTGAGCTCAAGCCGGGCCTGTCGCTCTTCCTCCTCTTCCTCGCCCTCCTCCTCTTCCTCGCGCTCCTCCTCCTCCTATTTCTCTTCCGCCTCCTCCTCCTCCTCCTCCTCCTCCTCCTCCCCCTCCTCCTCCTCCTCCTCCTCCTCATCCTCCTCCTCATCCTCCTCCTGAGCTTAATTAAGCTGGGGAGTATTCAAGAATAGTCCAAAAACAATATGGAGACGATTTGTTGATTATCCTTTGACCATTTGGGGATACTTTTTGACTATATTTCTTAATGGTTTGTCCAAAACCCGCCTGTAGGAGGACATGCCCGACCTAAGCCTGAGCACTGCGCGCGCCGGCGCGCGCGGGCGCGCCCGAGGGGCGGTGCAGAGCTCTCGGCGAGGCACAGCCGCTGGAGCGCATGCCGTGGCTAGGAGAACGTCGAGGATCGCCAAAAACGCCCGAAAACTTCCAACCTCAAACCCAGAACTCCCACGCTCCTCCCCTCGCCCTCCTCTCTAAACCAGGTCAATCCAGACCCGCGTCAGTTAGGCCTTGCAGGACTCGGCAAGATCCTGCAGGATCCTGCACACAAGCCCAGGTCAGTGCGCCCCTAGCTCTGCAGCATCCTGCTAGATCCGGCGCTCTGACTCACCCCAGTTTGCATTGACCTTAGTCGCTTGAGCCCCGACCGATCACCGATCGTCCGCCGCCGGTCCCCAGTCGGTCGTCGTCCGTCGGTCGGTCGGCGGTGCGTGAACGGCGGGGGCGCGGGCGGCGGGCTGGCCTTCGGCGTCGGGGAGCTCCAGGTCGGCGGGCAGCGCCTCGGGGCGGGGGTGGGCAACAGGGGTCGTCGGAGCTGTTCCTCGACCTCCTCCTCCTCCTCCTCCTCCTCCTCCTCCTCTTCCTCCTTCTCCTCGTTCCCCTCCTTCGTCCCCCTCCCCCCCATCCACCTCCTTTTCCTCCTCCTCCTCCTCCTCCTCCTCCTTCTCCTCCTCATCCTCATCCTAATCCTCATCCTCATCCTCATCCTCATCCTCATCCTAATCCTCATCCTCATCCTCATCCTCATCCTCCTCACAATCATCATCCTCATCATCATCATCATCAGCAGCAGCAGCAGCAGTAGCATCATCATCATCATCATCATCATCATCATCATCATCATCATCATCATCATCAGCATCATCATCATCATCATCGTCATCATCATCAGCAGCATCATCATCATCATCAGTCATCATCATCATCATCAGCAGCATCATCATCATCAGCATGATAATCATCATCAGCATCATCATCATCGCCATCATCATCGTCAACATCATCATCATCATCATCATCATCATCATCATCATCATCATCATCATAATCGTCCACCCCCTCATCATCAAATTCGTCATCACCATCAGCATATCAACGCCTTCATCATCATCACCAACATAATCATCCTCACTATAATCATCATCCTCATCCGCATCCTCCTCCTCATCATCATCATCATCATGGTCATCGCCATCTCCATCGTCATCATCATCATCATCGTCGTCATCATCAGCATCATCATCGCCTTCATCATCATCATCACCAACATCATCATCCTTAGCATAATCATGATCCTCATTCTCATCCTCCACCTCCTGCTCCTCATCATCATCATCATCGTCATCGTCATCGTCATCTTCATCGTCATCGTCATCGTGATCATCACAAGCATGATCAGCAGCAGCACCATCATCATCACAGCAAGATTCATCATCATCAGCATCATCATAATTATCATCATCATGATCAGCATCAGCATCAGCATCATCATCGTCATCGTCGTCATCATCAGTATCATCATCCTCATCCTGATCACCATCACCATCGCCAGCGCCATCGCCATCATCATCGTCACCATCACCACCACCATCACCATCATCATCATCATCATCATCATCATCATCATCATCCTCATAATCTTCCTCATCATCAAGACGATCATCATCATCATCATCATCATCATAGTCATCGTCATCTGCATCGTCATCTTCATCATCATCAGGATCACAATCATCATCAGCAGCAGCTCAGTGTCATCTCCTTCATCATCATCAGCAGCAGCACCATCATCATCAACGCCATATTCATCATCAGCATCATACTCATCACCATCGTCATCACCATCATCAGCATCACCATCATCATCACACCAATCGTCATCGCCATCATCACCGTAAGTAATTGATGATCACCGGCGTCGTCGACATGTTCGTTGTCATCATCATCGTCATCATCATCATCTTCTTCTTCATATGCATCTTCATCTCCATTGCGAGGCGTGGACTGATGCATAATTACCAACCGCCTGGGAATCCCACGTTGGGTCTCAGTGGGCGGCGGATACTGGGTTTTTGACAGACAAGTGACCCGATGATATCCATGTACACCGCCCCCCGATGTCCAAGAAGATCGCTTTCCAAGGCGGTGGACATAGATAATTCCAAGACTCGGAATCATCATCCCTCGACGACGACGACGACCTAGACGACGACGACGACGACGACTACGACGACGGCGACATAGACAACGACGACGACGATGACCTAGAAAACGACGTTGAACTAGACGACGACGAAGAAGAAGACGACGACGACGACATAGACATAGATGACGACGACGACCTAGGCGACCCAGACGACGACGACGAGGACGACGACCTAGATGACGACCAAGACGACGACCTAGACGACAACTTCAGCAACGACCTGGGCAACGACGACGACGGCGACCACAACGAACGCGGCATTCGCCCAAAATAGAGGAAGAGAAGGGCACACAAACATAAGCTGTCGACGGTGCGCGCAGATTTCTTGGATTTGCGCTGCGCCCCCCTCCCTGACGCGCGGAGCGCGCCAAGGGCGGCGCTGGAGGCGCCGCCAGGGGGTCCCGGCGCGGATCCGAGGAATCCGCGCGGAGCGCCAACAGTTTTTGTTCACGGCGTTCTTTCCCAACCGGCTGTTCTCCACCAGCTCCCAGACATGATCCCAGCCAGCTGTTCTCCGCCGCCCCCGGCCGTGGCCACAAGAGGCCCACCCCCAGGAAGGGCCCCCAGCACGGGCGAGAGCGGACGCTCGGACGGCGGCGACGAAGACGACGACGACGACGACGACGACGACCACGAGGATCGTTGCGATGACGAGGAGGGGGAGCGAGGAGTACGATGAGGAGGAGGAGGAGGAGGAGGAGGAGGAGGGGGAGGAGGAGGAGGAGGAGGAGGAGGGGGGGAGGAGGAGGCGGCGGCGGCGGCAGCGGCGACGGCGGCGAGCGCGGCGGCGGCCGCCACGGCGAGCGCGACGGCCGCAGGGCCGCGGCGGAGGGCGCCTCCCGCGCCGCCCGCACGAGCGCCTGGGCCAGCGGGTGCTGCGAGGGGGCCTCCGCGACGGCCATCTGCCCGCCGTGCCCCCGCTCTCTCCGGGGGCATCGCGGGCGCCCTGCCGGGGGGAGAGGCGGCGACGGCAGGTCCTGCCTTCCTCCTGTGCCTATAGGGCGGGAGGCCCAGCCTCTCCGAGGCCCGCGAGGTGTAGGAAGCCAGGAATCACCACAGAAGACACATACACACAGACACGCACACACACACACACACACGCACACACACACACACACGCACGCACGCACGCACGCACACGCACACGCACACGCACACGCACACACACACACACACACACACACACACACACACACACGCAATTGGTGTGGTTTCTCATGCTTCCGAAGTATGGGAAACTCACCACCGGACGACTGCCCTCCAGCCTCTAGCACCCCCCGAAGTGAGGCCCTGCGGTGACTGCGTCTACAGGAGGAGCAGAGAACAGGGGCGAGCCGGTGTGCGAAAGAGCGACGTCCACACCGCAGGAGAGACCTGGGCACGAAGACGACACCAGACATCCGGCGCTCCAACTTGTTTCGATGCACGTGGACCCCCAGAGGCCTGGGCGACTGGCCCTGAATCCTCCACTGTTTCTTGACGGACCCGTGACCCCGAGCCGAACATAGCCTAAACCCGGCCGTTCCACCCTGAGATCCGACGTCGTGAAAAAAACATTGAGCATCGAGAACAAAAAAACATCCCGACGAGAGCCCCGGACCGCATCTGTTTCTGGAGCCCTTTCGCTCTGCGAGGGCCCCGGGACCCGCACATCCGAGCGGCAGCGCCCGCTGCGACAGACTTGCCACGCCAGGATCTGGGGGTGCGGCGCCTCGGATCCCCCGAGATCCGAGGTCCTGACTTTTTTCAATACGGGGTCCCCGGAGATGTCTCGACCCTTGCCCCAGGACCGGTTTTTCATGCCGAGTCGTGTTCTTTGACGGTCCCCGGGCCCGGCGAGGGCCGCTGGAGGCCGAAAATCGAGAAAGACCCTCGTCTTGATTTTTTCGATGCGTTGGAGGTCTGGGGACCCATTCCCCAGAAGTCTCGACCCACTCCCCAGGGCCGGAGGTTTTCAGTACGGACCCACGGCCCAGCGAGGGCCTCAGAGGCCGAGAGCGGCGAACAAGAACCTCCGTCTTGATCTCTCCCCTACGCCGCATCTCTGGGTCCCTGGGTTGCGCAGGGGACCGACCGTCCAGGCACTTCTGCAGGCCTGCCACAGCATGCTCGTAGAACCCAAAAATGTCCTCGAAGAACAAAAGCGACGTTCTTAGGACAGAAGCCCAGTGTGTCAAAGCAAGACAGCCCCAGCCAGAACTGTTCGAATCACATGTCGCGGAAACCACATACGGTTCTTAGAGCATTCTTTGGTAGGCCTCATTAGGCACGCCAGGACGCTTCGCCACTGCTTGACTGCAGGGGGCGCTGGCGTCGGCTCGAGCGCCGCCAGGCGGCCGCGATAGCCACAGCCTGCCGGCGCTGTCGAAGCCCTGGGACGCGACCACGGAGGGCCGCCCGCACGTCAGCGTCCCCGTCTTGTCCTGCCGGCGCCGGCCGGGCCGAGGCAGGGGCCAGCACCCCCTCTGCAAGGAGGACAGCCAGACAGGATCGCGCTGCTAAAAAATCAGGACGGCGAATGTCTCACGAGTCTCGGCCCCTGGGGGCCCTCGCCAGGCCTCGGGACCGTCAACAGACGACTCGGGACGACGAGCCGGTCCCGGGGAGAGGGTAGGGACTGCCAAGGACGCCGTGCTAGATCAGGACGCCGCATGTCCGGGTAGAGGAGGGAGGGGTGGATCGAGGATCGAGGATGGAGGAGGGGATCGAGGGGAGGGAGCGGGGGAGAGGGAGGACCGCTCCCTTCCCCAGTCTGCTCCTGGTCCTCCTCCTCCAACTCCTTCGCTGCTGCTGCTGCTGCGGCTGCTGCTCTTCCTCGTAATTATCCATGCGCCCATGCGTTTCCTCCTCTTTCTTTTCCTCCTCCTCCTCCTCCTCCTCCTCCTCCTCCTCCTCCTCCTCCTCCTCCTCCTCCTCTCCTTCGTCATTCGCCTCCTCCTCCTCCTCCTCCTCGTCCTCCCCTTCCTCCTCCTCGTCCTCCTCCTGCCGTCCAGCACCACGGCTTGCACCTTGTTCAGGGCCTCGAAGCTCTCGACGGACTTGACCAAGGCGCCAAGGCGCCTTGGCTCAGGGAGGGGGGACTTCAGGTGTGGAGACTACTCTTCACGTGAGCGACGGTAAAAAAAGTGTTTCGCGAGATGGCACAGCGACCTTCCGCGGCGGCTGACGTGGGCTGCCAGCGCGGCACGCTGCACTGGAGACGAGGGCGCTTACGCGCGACCTTGCCCGAGCAGCTTGCGCGCCAATGTCGGCGCAGACGGCGCTTTTTGTTGGGAGAA
>CAUYUJ010019864.1:37500-61445 GCA_963575745.1 Prorocentrum cordatum | reverse complement strand
ACGCGAGTTGTGGCAAAATCAGGGGGACAAAAAGTAGCAGAAACATAACAACTCGGAGGTCCGCACGGATTTCCCGGATCTGCGCTGGACTCCCCTCCCTGGCGCGCGGTGCGCGCCAGGGGCGGCGCCGGAGGCGCCGCGGGGGGGCCCCAGCGCCGATCCGAGAAATCCGCGCGGACCTCCGAGTTTTTCCCAACCCTCCCTTGGTTGGGTACTCGTTTTGAATAGAGCACTCTGGTCGCCCCGTCCTCCCGCCCACTTCCCTCCTGCCTCCTACCTCCTCCTCGCGGCGTCCTCTGGGGGGCTGCGATATGCGCATCTGTCGCCTCCTGCGATCTTGCGCAACTGTCGGCACTTTCGTGGGCTCCTGGGAGGCCCAGCGGAGCGGGGGTTACACGCGGATCGCGCCGAGACCTCGCGGCTCCCTGCGGGGGGAGCTGCCAACTGCGCAACTGTCGGCACTTTCGTGGGCTCCTGGGAGGCCCAGCGGAATGGGGGTTACACGCGGATCGCGTCGGGACCTCGCGGCTCCCTGCGGGGGGAGCTGCCAACTTGCGCAACTGTCGGCACTTTCGTGGGTTCCTGGGAGGCCCAGCGGAGTGGGGGTTACACGCGGATCGCGTCGGGACCTCGCGGCTCCCTGCGGGGGGAGCTGCCAACTGCGCAACTGCCGGCACTTTCGTGGGCTCCTGGGAGGCCCAGCGGAATGGGGGTTACACGCGGATTGCGTCGGGACCTCGCGGCTCCCTGCGGGGGGAGCTGTCAACTGCGCAACTGTCGGCACTTTCGTGGGCTCTCGGGAGGCCCAGCGGAGTGGGGTTACACGCGGATCGCGTCGGGACCTCGCGGCTCCCTGCGGAGGGGGGCTGCCAACTGCGCAACTGTCGGCACTTTCGTGGGCTCCTGGGAGGCCCAGCGGTGTGGGGGTTACACGAGGATCGCGCCGAGACCTCGCGGCTCCCTGCGGGGGGAGCTGCCAACTGCGCAACTGTCGGCACTTTCGTGGGCTCCTGGGAGGCCCAGCGGAGTGGGGTTACACGCGGATCGCGTCGGGACCTTGCGGCTCCCTGCCGGGGGAGCTGCCAACTGCGCAACTGTCGGCACTTTCGTGGGCTCCTGGGAGGCCCAGCGGAGTGGGGTTACACGCGGATCGCGTCGGGACCTCGCGGCTCTCTGCGGGGGGAGCTGCCAAATGCGCAACTGTCCGCACTTTCGTGGGTTCCTGGGAGGCCCAGCGGAATGGGGGTTACACGCGGATCGCGTCGGGACCTCGCGGCTCCCTGCGGGGGGAGCTGCCAACTGCGCAACTGTCGGTCCGTTCGTGGGCTACTGGGCCCAGCGGAGTGGGGTTACACGCGGATCGCGTCGGGACCTCGCGGCTCCCTGCGGGGGGAGCTGCCAACTGCGCAACTGCCGGCACTTTCGTGGGCTCCTGAGACGCCGAACGATCGCTCCAGGACGTTCAAGGTGGGCCCCAGACGGCCCAAGAGGCTTCCAAGACGCTCCAAGAGGCCTCCAAAAGGCTTCATGGGAGGGCCCCAAGAGGCCAAAACCAAGATTTTTACTATGGTTTTTGAAGGATGTTGGCCTTCTCGTCTTTTCGGCTTTCCGGAGCTACAGGACGGCTCAAGAGGCACCCAATACTGCCCCAAGACGGCCCAAGAGGCTCCCCAGAGGGCCTGAAGACTGCCGACGAGGCCCCAAGACGGCCCAAGACAGCCACCCTAGCGAAGAGCACCGACTATCGGGATTTGTCGGTCAGGTTTCCAACGACGATGTCCAAAGGAGTTGCTGTGAGCAGGGCGATTTGGGTGCGACCGAAACAGCATAATACTATTCTCCTGCTACAGCTGCAGGCCCGAGCTACAGCTTTCGGGTCCCAAGCTTCGGCTACAGGCCCAAGCCACAGCTACAGGCCCATGAGAATGGGGTGCGACCGAAACAGCATAATACTATTCTCCTGCTACAGCTACAGGCCCAAGGTAAAGCTGTCGGGTCCCAAGCTTCGGCTACAGGCCCAAACCACAGCTACAGGCCCATGAGAATGAGGTGCGACCGAAACAGCATAATACGATTCTCCTGCTACAGCTACAGGCCCGAGCTAAAGCTGTCGGGTCCCAAGCTTCGGCTACAGGCCCAAGCCACAGCTACAGGCCCATGGGAATTCGCTGATCGGTCGCGCGGCGCTGTCCTGTAGCGCAGTGCGCAACGCTGTCCCTCGAGAGCGCGGGGCGCTGATTCTTCGTTGAGCGAAGTACACCGCTTGACCCTCAAGCGCGGCGATTGCCAAGAATGCAACGGTCGTCGCTTTCGTGGGCCTCTTGGACGTCCAGCGGATGTTCAGCTATCTTGAAAACGCCAGTTGATAATGCCACCTGTTGCCAAAGGGTTGGGTACGTCCCAGGGCATTATTATGTTTATGCCACTTCTTGTTCCCCTAAAAAGATGGCAGCGCCAGGATCTCAGGGGTCCCCAGCCAGGGCGCCCCCGGGGTGGCGCAACGGGGGGCCGCCGCCGGGGCGGCCACGGAAGCCCACGCCCTCCGGGGCCTCCGCTGCGAGGCGTCTCCTGGGCGCTCGGAGGCGGGGGGGGGCGGGGCCTCCTGCAGCCCGCCAGCGCCCCCCACTGCAAACCACCCCCTCGCCGGAAGAAGGCGCGCTCCCAGGCGCTCCCGGCACGCTCCCAGGCGCTCCCAGGCGCTCTCAGACGCTCCCAGTCGCTCCCCGGCACTCCCAGGCGCTCCCTGACGCTCCCCGGCGCTCCCCAGCGCTCCCAGACGCCGGCGCTCCCCAGCGCTCCCCAGCGCTCCCAAGCGCTCCCAGGCGCTCCCCGGCGCTCCACGGCGCTCCACGGCGCTCCCCAGCGCTCCCAAGCGCTCCCAGTCGCTCCCAAGCTCTCTGGCGCTTCCCTGCCAGATCGCGGGCTGCGTGGTGGGGGGGGGGAGGGGAGAATGGTGCCCCTCTCGGACCCTAAAGGCCCCCTTCTGGGCCCTCTTAGGGCCCCTCCAGGGGCCCTAAAGGGCTCCTTTTCGGCAGCCCTCGTTGCCTCCCCATTGATCGCCCCCGCCCTCTGGGGGCCCACTTGGGCCGCGTTGGAACGTGCATGCTGGGGCCTGCTGGGCCGATGTTCAAACACGTCGGGCGAGTTCCTTCTGGCACGCGCGTCCCCCGGATTATGATGGATATACTGAAGCGGAACCATGGACGAAACTGATTCGCATACAAGAGTGGGGATTGATTGTCGTGTTGGGGCCCTCTGGGTGTGTATCGTGCTGGGGCGTATTGGGGCTCAACGGGGCGCGCCTGGGGCCCTCTTCGGCGATCGTTTGCGGGGCTTGTTGGGCTGTCTTATGGGCCGCCTGGATCATATCTGGGTCCCTCTTGTAGCCATTCTTGGGAGCCTCAAGCTGAAGCTGAGGCTGCGCCCATGTCGTCCCAGGGGGACCGCCCTGCGCGGGGCTGGGCGGTGGCGGCGGGGCGCCGGCATCACTCGAACGCCGCATATCACACTCAGGCCAGCGTATTACATACCCTGTGGTTGTGTCGCTGTGGGGGCCCCAAGCGGTTCTGCGCAGTCTCAGCCGAATAAGAATTCATCGAGGCAGAATGAGGCGCGCGCTTCCCAGAGCGTGCTTTCTGCATGCGCACTTGGCTTGCGCACCTCGGCCGCCAAAGGCCGCCTCGTGGCCGCTGCGTGCGCCGGCTGACCCGCGTGGCCGCCCGCGTTGCCGCCCGTCGCCGACTTTCCCAGGTGTCCGCCCGGTGGCCACCTTGCTGCCACCTCGTGCAACACCACATATGCTTGTATCACACTGCTTCCACCACCGAGCTTCCACAACGTATACTGCACCACATGGCCTACGCTGCGCAGCTTCCACCACGTGGCTTCAACCACTGCTTCCGTGACGTAGCCTCCACGCGCCACATCGATTACACCACGCAGCTCCCACTACATGAGTTGCATGACACTGAGCCCACCACATAGCATGCAAATGCTCGGCGCGCAAACTTACTCTTCGGGGTCCACGCTGGCAAACAGGCTCAAATAAACAGAACTTGCAATATGCCTAAACCCTCTCGGGCACCTCTGGGGACAATCGTGCTGGCCGCTGGATGCATCTTCGGGCCTTCTTGGACCCAGCTGAGACCGGGGGGCGTTCTCGGGGGGCGGACTCGGGGGGCCGCCTTGGGGCCGCCCTGGGGACGTCTTGGGAGCCGCTTGGGGTATCGAGGGGGTCTGGTGGGCGCCCTCCGGGCTGCCAGGGTCGATCTGGACCGCCTGTACTGCTGACACGTCTCGCACGGGCTGATCCTGGCACTATTCGAATCTGGGATCAATTACAAAATTCGCTTGCAGCAGAATTGATTGTTCCTCGGGTCTACGAAGAAGTACGTAGAATGTTCGTAGGTCTACGAACATGGATACGTCTGTGTTCACGGGTTCGACAGACAACAAGTGGGGCACATCCATTCCGTAGTCGACCCTCTACTCGAAATGTAGACCAACGTCTGGCTCCAACTTCGCCCCCCGCATCTCGCGGAGCAGCGCCAGGGCTCGCTCCCACTGCCCGCCCTTCTCGCACGCGCTCATCCCGGCGTTGCAGCGGACGGTGGCGTCGGGTTCCAGCCTCGCGGCGACCATGTCGCTCAGGAGCGACAGCGCCCGCTGCCACTGCCTACCTTCGCGGGCAGGGCACAGAACCCGGACATGCGACGTCCCGATTTCTTCAATGATTGCGGTCCCTGGAAGTCCCGACCCTTTCCCGAGGAGCGGTTCTTCATCCTGGGTCGCTTTCCCGAGGCCCAGCGAGCCCCCCCCCCCCCCCGAGGCCGAAAACGGCCACAAACCTCCCGTCCGGATTTTTGACACGACGCGAGCATGGTTTTTCATCCTGGGGCGTTTTTTGACGGCCCCGGAGCCCAGCGAGGGCCCCCCCAAAGGCCGAAAACGGCAAAAACAAAAAAAACCTCCCGTCCGGACGTTTGTCGCCAAGCGAGCGTGCCCAGCGGTTCTGGACACCCCTTCCCCGGGAGCGGCTCTTCGTCCCGCGTCGTGTTCCGACGGCCTTAGGGGGCCGGCAAGGGCCCCCAGAGGCCGAACAGAGGGAGAGAAACAGCAAAACTCATAGCTCCATGGGGGTCTAATGCACCCGCCGCCTCGCCGTCCACACGAAGCCTCGGCCGCGGCCCCCGGGGTGGACCACAGGGGGCGGCACCTCGCGCGGACGTGCCCCGCGCGGAGCGCACGTGCCCGTGGCAGCTCGCGCACCCCCTGTGGGATATCCCGCCCCGGCGCCTCGGTGCCTCGAGACCGCGAGGTCGCGGGGAGGCGCGTGTGAACGGGATCGACGCCCGTGACTTTTGGCCCTGTGGGACGCGGGGCCCTCGAAGCCCCCGGGCCTTCCCCAGGAGCAGCCTTTCATAGAAGGAGGAGGCGAAAAAGAAGAAGAAGAAGAAGAAGGAGAAGAAGAAGAAGAAGAGAAGAAGCAGAAGTCAGTGAGGGGGACCCCGCACGTCCGAATGGGTGCCCCTTTCTGGTGGCCCACATTGCTTCGCTTGCCCTACTCTCGGTCGGGGCCAGGGCGCCCCCGGACAGATCCAGGGGGGGATATCGCGTCTCGGCGCCTCGGCGCCACGACACCGTGAGGTCGCGGGAGGATGTGTGGACAGTGGTGGGCTTGCCTTCCACCACCACCACCACCAAACGTGGGAGGGGAAGGGGGTCCTCCTCCTCTTCTTCCTCCTCCTCCTCCTCTTCGTCGTCCTCCTCCTCCTCCTCCTCCTCCTCCCTCCTCCTCCACCTCCTCCTCCTCCTCCTCCTCCTCCTCTTCGCCCCTCCTCCTCATCCTCCGCCTCCTTCCCACCTCCAACCTATGCTGGAAGTGGTGGAAAACAGGCCCATGAGTATGGGTACCTCTTCCTCTCCCGAGTCACCATATGTAGGAGGGGAAGGGGGTCCTCCTCCTCCTCTTTTTCATCCTCCTCATCCTCCACCTCCTCCCTCCCTCCAACTTGTGGTGGTGGTGGTGAAAAACAGGCCCAACAGACATGCTCGTCGCCCGTGATGTTTGGCCCGATGGGACACGGGGTCCTCGCAGCCCCCGGGCCTTCCCCAGGAGCAGCGGTTCATAGAATCACAAAAAAACAAGAAAACTCACAACAAAAACAAAAAACAACAAAAAAAAACGAACACAAACAACGACACTAACATAAACTGTCGGAGCGCCAAGAGCTTATGTTTATGGAGATGATATTATTCGACTTCAGACTGAGCAGTTTGGCTGATGCTCCCAGGGCACGTGGAGGGCCCCGGGAACCCAAGAACGGCAGAGAACGGCAGGACCCGTTTCCCTCAGGACCCGCTCGACGTCATGATTTTGTCACGACGTCGACCCCCAGAAGTCTCGACCCCCAGAAGTCCCATTATTTGTTCACGACGCCGACCCATAAAACTCCCGACCCCCCGACGTCATGACTTCTTCGTGGCGTCGACCCCCAGAAGTCTCGACCCGTTTCTCGTTACCGGCTTCCCCTCCTGAGTCCTTTTTCCATGGTCTCGAGGGCTGGTATCCGGGTATCCGGGGTCCCCCAGAAGGCCGACAACAGCGAAAACCCGACGTCATGAGTTCTGTCATGACGCATCGACCCCCAAACGTGTCGACCCGCTCCCCGGGGACTCGTCTCTCCTCCTGCGTCCTTGCTCGACGGTCCCGCGAGCCGGTACTCCAGATTTCGTAATAAAGGGAGGGGGGTCTCATTTCGGGGGGGGTCTCTTCCAGGCTATCTTGGAGGGCCTGGGGGGGTCTGGGGACGGTGTTTTGGAGGGTTCTCCCACGGGGGGGTCTGAAATGGCTTGTCTTGGAGGGTCCAGACCCCCTCCCTTTTATTACGAAATCTGGAGTATCCAAGAAGGGCCCCCCCAGAGGCCCCAGAACAGCGGAGCCCCTGCCGCTGCGATTCTTCCCGGCCCGCGGGGGCGTCTGGGCATGGCGCTGCTCGTCGCCCGCCCCGACAGGCAACGTCCTGACTTTTGTTCAGGACGGCGTCCCTGGAGGCCCCGACCCCTTCCCTGAAACCAGTTCTCGTCCTGAATCCTTTTTTGACGGCCCCGAGGCCCAGCGAGGGCCCCCCGTGGCTGAAATAGCCGAAAATTGAGGGATGAGAAAACAACCCTACCCTGGGTTACAAGTGCGTGGTCTGTAAACCTCCTGGCAACCCCCAAAGCCTAGAGCCGCCAGGACGCGGCACATCACACAGGGTTTGCCCTGTCAGCCCGGAGTTTCAGCGCACAGCGCCTCGTAAACCAGGGTAGGGGCGTTTTGTTAAGCCCTTGAGAAAACCTCCCGTCCGCTTTTTTTCTATATCGCCACTGCTTCATCGCCTGCAGCTGCTCGTCGCCCCCCCAGCATGCGACGTCCTGATTGTTTCAGGACGGCGTCCCTGGAAGCCCCGACCCTTTCCCCGGGACCGGTTACTCGTCCTGAGTCCTTTTGCGGCCCAGCGAGGACACCCTGGGGCTGAAAGTAGCCAAAAACCTCCCGTCCGGATTCTTTTTCCGCGACACGATCATGTCTGGGCTTATGATGTTCCATTCCATCCTACTCTAGCCTTGACCACCAGAAATAATTTCAAGCACCAGGAAAGTACCACAACTGGAGGGTTTTCACGTGTCGGGCCCTGGGAGGCGATACTCGCTCGACACTTCTTCGATACTTTTCTGGGTGCTCGAAATTATTTCTGGGATGTGGTCCTTGAGTACGACGGCAACAACAGAAGTCTGGGCCGTGGTTCGGGGATCTTCTGACCCAGGTCAATCCAGACCCGGGTCAGCCAAGACTTGCAGAATCCTGCAAGATCCTGCGCGATCCTGCACCCAAGCCCGGGTCAGTGCGCAGGATCCTGCAAAATCCTGCAGGATCCTGCACCCAGACCCGGGTCAATGCGACCCTCGCCCTGCAGTATCCTGCAAGATCGGGGCGCTCTGGCTGACCCCCGTTTGCATTGACCCCCGTCTCAAGGCTCCTCGGGGTGCTCGAAATGATCCCTGGGATGTGGTCCTCAAGTACGACGGGAACAACAACTCCTCCTCCTCCTCCTCCTCCTCCTCCTCCTCCTCCTCCTCCTCCACCGCCTCCTCCTCCTCCTCCTCCGCCTCCCTCCTCCTCCTCCTCCTCCTCCACCTCCTCCTCCTCCTCCTCCTCCTCCTCCTCCTCCTCCTCCCTCTTCCTCCTCCTCCTCCTCCTCCTCCTCCTCCTCCTCCTCCTCCACCGCCTCCTCCTCCTCCTCCTCCTCCTCCTCCCCTCCCCTCCTCCTCCTCCTCCTCTCCTCCTCCTCCACCGCTCCTCCTCCTCCTCCTCCACCTCCTCCTCCTCCTCCTCCTCCTCCTCCTCCTCCTCCTCCTCCTCCTCCTCCTCCTCCTCCTCCACCGCCTCCTCCTCCTCCTCCTCCTCTCCACCTCCTCCTCCTCCTCCTCCTCCCCTCCCTCCACTCCTCCTCCTCCTCCTCCTCCTCCTCCTCCTCCTCCTCCTTCCTCCTCCTCCTCCTCCTCCTCCTCCTCCTCCTCCTCCTCCTCCTCCTTCCCTCCTCCTCCTCCTCCTCCTCCTCCTCCTCCTCCGCCTCCTCCTCTCCTCCTCCTCCTCCACCGCCTCCTCCTCTCCTCCTCCTCCTCCTCCTCCTCCTCCTCCTCCTCCTTCTCCTCCCCCTCCTCCTCCTCCTCCTCTGGGCCGTGGTGCCTCTCCCGCACGCGCCGGCGGTCGCCAGGTGGGCGCGGGCGCCGAGGCCCGCGCGCCGCCGGGCCGCCTCGCGGAGCAGCCGCAGCGCCGGGGCCCAGCGGCCCGCCCGCGCGTGCTCGTGGAGGGCCAGCTCCGGGGCGGGGGCGGGCGTCGGCTGGGCCCGCGAGGGGGTCCAGCGGAGAGGGGGCGGTGCAATCTCTCTCTCTCTCTCTCTCTCTCTCTCTCTCTCTCTATATATATATATACACACATATCTGCGGCCCCAGGGCCCGCGAGGCAGGAGGAAAGAATCACGGCGGGAGGCTCTTCGCCAGTTTGGGCCTCCATGGGGGCCCTGCCCGGGCCTCGGGGGCGTCAAGGAACGACTCGGGAGGAGAAGCCGGTCCAAGGGAATGGGCCGAGGCTTCCAGGGATCCCGTATGGAAAAAATCACGACATCGGATCTCTGGGGCACTTGTATTGCAGATGTATTGCGCTCGAGACTTGTAGCCAGAGGCCTCCTGGATGGGGTCCGAGTGGATGGGGTTGGAGTATCGCGCTGCATCGCCAATGCATCGCAGATGCATCGCTGATGCATCGACGATGCGCCGGTGACGTCGACGATGCATCGGCGCCGTCGGCATGAAGACAGTCGGGCTCCGCATCGAACCGGATCGCTGATGCATCGGCGATGCGTCGCGATCCGTCGACCCCACCTACCCGGACCCCATCTATGAAACCTGGATTTATTGCATTGTACTGCAACTGGCGTAGTGCACGCGGACATCCAGCAATACGAAAATGTATTGCGCGCCCTAAATCGATTGCAAACCCCACAAATCTAGTGTTAAGTCGGGCGTCCCCCTAGAGGGGGATTCTGGGCGAAAAACAAAAAAAAAAAAAAAAAAAAAAAAAAAAAAAAAAAAAAAAAAAAAAAAAAAAAAAAACGCCCAAATACTCAAAACAAATATTAATAAAAATCGTCCCCATACTATTTTTGAACATTTTTGAATATTCCCCCTGTAGAGAGACACGCCCGAATTAAATCTAGTGCACCAAATCTATTGCACCACCCCCTCGTCGCAGGAGCCCCTCTTGGGTCAACCAGAGGATGGCCGGCCCCGTGCTAAGGGGTCGGGCATCGAGCCAGGTCCCGAGCCGCACTGGCCAAGAGCTGGAGGAGAGGCTATATAGTATAGAGAGCAGGAAGTCCACCCTCAAAAGAACTGCCCAGACCCCTTGGGTCAGGAACGAATCGTGGCGGGGAGTTTCCCAGAGGGCCCTTACTGGCCATCGGGACCGTCAAAAAACTGCTCAGGACGAAGAGCCGGTCCTGGAGAATGGGTCCAGACCGATGGGGGTCCACGTCATGAAAAGTTCATGGCGTCGGGGGTCTGGGGAGCAGGAAGTCCACCCTCAGCATAAGTAAGCACCCCGACTGTAGCGAAGCCGTGAGGAAAAACGAGCACCCGAGGAAGGCATCGAACACGGCATCCTGAATCCTTCTAAGAACTCCATTTCTGGTAAGTTGATCATGGCATTCTTCGAAGGTCGTATTTTTTAACGAAGGTGCGCGGCGCTGAGGCGAGAACCACATTTTGAAAAAGACCCGCCCTCAATCCGTGAAAAACTTGCAACAATTGAAAACAAATGTGCGCGGCGCTGAGGCGAGAGCCACATTTTGAAAAGGACCCGCCCTCAATCCGTGAAACTCTTGCACAGTTTTGAAACATGTGCGCGGCGCGAAGGCGAGAGTCACATTTTGAAAACGACCCGCCCTCAATCTGTGAAACTCTTGCAAACGTGTTAAAAGAATGTGCGCGGCACTAAGGCGAGAGCCACATTATGAAAATCAGCCGCCCTCCATTTGTGAAACTGTCTGCCATTCTTAAAGCTTCAGGGGCACACATGGTGAGGAAGTCTCAGGCGAAACGCCCAGCCCACCCTAAAAACTGGCCTCGGGGTGCGACAGGGAACAATTATGCATTAGGAAAAGGAATGGAGCAGGAACAGGAGGAGGAGGAGAAGGAGCAGGAGGAGGAGGAGGAGGAGGAGAAGGGGAAGGAGGAGGAGGAGGGGAAGGCTGGCCGAAAATGTCGAAAAGCCTCCATGGCCTTGATTTTCTCGTGGCCCGAAGAGGGTTCTGGGTCCCCCCCGTTGCGCGGCACCTCGCCGCCACGCCGGTGGCCACCATCACCGCCGTGGGCGTGGCGAGGCCCAGGGCGCAGGGGCAGGCGATCATCAGCACGGACATGCTGCGGTCCAGCGCGAACTGCCAGTCGCAGAAGGGGACGCGCCCCCTTGCAGGAAGTTTTGTTTCGGGCGCGGCGGCGGAGCGGCAGGAGGGGCGGAGGAGGGCGGGAGACAAGGAGGAGGAGGAGGAGACGCAGGAGGGCGAGGAGGAGGAGGAGGAGGAGGAGGAAGAGAGGAGAGGGATGTGGAGGAGGAGACGGTGAAGGGACAGGCTCTTGGATCATCCAGGTCGACCCTCCGCGTCCAGGCACTCAGTCATCACCCTGAGAATTATAGCAGAGGTGGCAAGTGAAAAAACATCTTGGAAAATGATGAGCTAGGTTCTGCGCCTCGCGCTTTAAAACGATGGTTGATTCGCAAACGCGCGGCCTGCTGCGCTGCCTCCTCGGCCATAATCCGCTGTGCAATGTCGGTCCTAGTAGCCCGGGGCCCACGCGGCGTTGTCCGCTTGT
Source organism: Prorocentrum cordatum (assembly GCA_963575745.1). Classification (NCBI taxonomy): domain Eukaryota; class Dinophyceae; order Prorocentrales; family Prorocentraceae; genus Prorocentrum; species Prorocentrum cordatum. The sequence continues at coordinate 50,030 of CAUYUJ010019864.1, read as the reverse complement.
TTGGAAGCGCTTCCGATAGATGCCAAGTCACGTTTGGATGGCCAATTTTCGTCGCTTCGCGCATCCCCACCAGCCCACCCAAAAACAACCACCAGGCAAACTGCGCTGACCGGGGATGTGCAGCAGAGCGCAGCCACGCCCTGGGATCCTCCGGGAGGCATCTCGGGGCTGCGAGGCCCTGCTGGGGCCCGGCCGGTCTGGGAGCCTCTCGGGCACTCTCGGGCCTTCTTGGGGCCCTCTTGAACTCTCTGGGGGCCCTTTGGGTGGACTTGGAGGGGCCTCCCAGGATTACCTTTAGGTCGGGCATGTCCCCTACAGGCGGACTTTCAACAAAAATCCAAAAAATACGTTAAAAAAAAAAACCCAAAACATGCTCAACAATAATCAACAAAATCGTCCCATGACTATTTTTTACTGTTTTCGAAAATTCCTCCTGTAGAGGGACACGCCCGACCTACCATTATCTTGGAAATTTTCAATCAAAGAGGGGGTGTGGACCAAGCGCGCTCCCCTTTCCAGAAGACTGGCCTCTTGGGACGCTGCTGGGGCGTTTGTGGGGCCCTCTCGAGCGCTCTCGGGGCCGTCTTGGGCCCCTCCTAGTGTTCGCTTGGGCCATTTTGGTAGGATCCTGAAGCCTCAAGAGCCAGTCGGAAACGAAAATGCGGCAGCATTACATAACAAGAATGTTACAATGTTTCTGAGGTTGTTGGATGATTCCGGTGGGTCTTTGGGAGGTGTCGCGGCCACTTGGAAACGTGTTGGGGCGGCGTTGGGCATTATTTGAAGCATGCTGGAAGCTGTCTTGAAGAACGTTGGGCTATGATGCACGATCGTGAAAGCCATCTTGAGTTACCCGGGGCCCTCTTTGGGCCGTCTTTTTTTTCGCTCTGGCGAGGAGCTGTGACCACGGTATTTGAAATAGTATTCTAAGCATCCTCGCCGCTGGTGCGCAGGCTCACAGGCCGAGAAGCCGACTGTACCTCGCGCTTCAAATGCGACACCGGGTAGATATGCTCAAAACAACAAAACTGCGAGATGCAAGCATGTCCCTGTCCAGCGGCGTGCACAGTGGACCCCAAGCCTTGGCCAGCGTGGATCCGGTGCTTCCTGCCCGTAACGTAGGCTGGCTGATACATCCAATGGCCATGACCGCCAGAGACGAGGGCGGAGGAAATACGCGTCTAATGCGCGGGCGTTGCTGACGCGCGCCCCCGAGGGCAGCCTCAGAAACAGCTGCCGTCACGCCTCCTGAGGACTTGCTCGACCGCCTGCTACTTGCCCAAGCCATTCACCATGTTCGCGTACATCCCCTTCGCCTGCCTGTCCACCTCCTTCTGGCCCTCCAGGGCCTGCTTCAGCAGGGCCCTGACTTCCCGGTTCTGCGGGTCCGCCTCGGCCGCATGCTTGCAGTCCCTGATGCACTCCTCGAAATTGCGGAGCGCGTGCTCGCACTGGGCCCGCCGGAAGAGAGCCTTCACATTGCCCTTGTCGTCTTTCAGCACACTGTTGCAAGCAGCCTTGGCCTCGCTATAGTCGTTCATTTTCAAGTAGCACATGGCCTTATTCAGCTCGCATGCCTGCTTCATTTCCCGTGCCTTTGCCTTGGCGTCTTCGGGGTAATTGTCGATGTATGAGAAGACATCACCGACCTTCTTGTAGCGCCCGAGGGCCAGGTCCAGCCTGCCCGCCTTGAAGAGCGAGTTCCCCACGGCCTTGCGCTCGTCGCCGAACTTCAGCTTCTCCTCGTCCGACATGTCCCACGTCTCCTTACCATTCTCGAACTCCTTCATCTCGAGCTTGAGGACGATCGACTCGCCACCAGCGCCAACGTCGCTCAGGCCCAGTCTGGCCTCCGCGGCCAGCGCGGGGCGCGCCACGGTCAGCGTCGCCCGCTCGAGACTCTTCATCTGCGCGGCCGCGCACTCGAGCGCGTCGCACACCTCCCCGTTGCCGAGGGTGAACTCCAGCACCTGGCTCGCAAAGCCCGGGACCAGCGCGTCAGCTTGCCGCGCGTCATCCACACTAAGTTTCACCTTCGAAGCCTCCGTCGGTGTGGTATGACCCTCGCCGTCTCGAGTTCGCTTCTTGAGGACGGCACCGTCTTTCCTGAAGGAGACGTCGCGCGTCTCGAAAATCTCCTGCAACTTGATGTTCACGTCCACGCCATCGGACCAATCTTCACATGAATAGTCTTTGGTACACCTCAGCAGGGCCTCCTCGCCCTTCTTCATGCCCTTGAGGGCGGCGTCGCAGGCCCTGCCCAGCGGCCCGAGGGCGCTGGAGCCCAGCCTGTACTCCAGGCCGGCCCAGTCTTTCGCGGGCCCCCCCGCCGCCGCGGTGGCCTGCACATCAATAAGCACCTCATCGTCGGGCTTAGGCTTGCTCCACCCGGTGCCCTCCGCCAACACTGTCTTGATCACGCAACCATCCCCGAAGAGGTCGTCCTTGGCGACGAAGGACAGCAGCTCGATCTCAAAGATTAGGGTGGCATCCTCCGGGATCTTGGGCGGCTGGCCTGTGGCCCCGTAGGCGAACTCTGGGGAAATCCTGAACGTGGCGAGCTCGCCCTTCCTCATCGTGGCGAGGGCCTTGTCCCAGCCTGCGATCACGTCGCCCTTGCCAAGGGTGAAGACGAACGGCGTCTGCCTGTCTCTCGACGAGTCAAACACCGATCCGTCGGACGCCAATTTGCCGACGTAGTGGACCGTCACCTCGTCGCCAGACTTCGGCCTCTTCCAATTGTCGGAATCTGCCTCGTTGATGATCTCCTTCTGAATTCCATCTGGGAGCTCTGAGCCCCCCATGTCGGGGGGGAGGTCCCCGTCGTCGGAGAAGTCCTCCGCAGGGTCGCCGGGCGGCGACATGAGGTCATCATCAGACATCGCCGGGCAGGGTTGGCGCGCCACAACCTCTCGCGTCTCACCCGCAAGGTTAGACTGCTTGCACGGCCGTGCCCTTGCACTCGAGCCTTGAGCCAAAATGGCTACGTCAGGTTCGTGTCGTGCCGACTTCGGCGTTGGTTTCTGACACCGCGGGGATCGTTCAACCTTGAACGATCGGCCGTTCCCGAAACGTCCAGATCGTTCCACATCGAACGAGTCTGGGTCGCCCGCGGCGTTCAAAATTAAACGCCGCTGGCAGGGTCGCCTCTGGTCGACACGACACGAACCTACCGTACGGAGGGGCCCTCTCTGGGCCGTCTCGGGGCCAGCTAGGTCCCTCCCACGACCCGCGGAAAGCGTCCTCGGGACCCAGCGAGATAGGTGAGGGGGAGAGGTAAGACCTCCCCCGAAGGAAAGAAGGAGGTACGAGAAGCTAACTCGCTGAACCACCTACGCCCCAAGGGCTGGCGGGACCAGGTCGCCATCGCGAGCAACGGAATAATCACGTATTTCCTCGTCAACCTCCTTCCCTTTTCCCCCTTCCCCCTTTGGCGCCAGAACTACACCGCCAAACCCGCCCGCCGGCGCCGGGGCGTGGAAAGCGACGCGCGCGCCTGCGGCATCGAACGAAGGATGCCGCCCCGCGCGCCCTCGTCCCTGTTTTGGTTTTTCTGTTCTTCCACCCAGATCTCCGACGTCATGAACTTTTCATGGCGCGGACCCCCAGCGGTCTGGACCCATTTTCCGGGATTGATTTTTCGTCCTTAATCGTTTTTGACGGTCCCGAGGGCCGGTGAGGGCATCCAGAGGCCGAAAATAGCGACAAGCTTCCCGTCGAGTTTTTTTCCTGGCGCGAGGGGGTCTGAGCACCCCCACTGTCCGCCCCGTCTTCCTCCTGGGGTCGGGAAGCCAGAGTGGGCCGGCAGGTCGTGGACCGACAGGCCGGCGCATCTGCCCAAGGGCCCCGCACAGCGAAGACGTATCTCAGGGATGAGTGGCAAGGACGAAAGACCCCTGGAGGCCGAAGTTGGGATGCTGCTTGGGCGACAGGCGACCAGTGACAGCGGCAAAGGACGGGCCGCAGTGGCAAGGACGCCAGCGTACCCCAGAAAACCGACGAGCGCGTTCCACTACTCGCAAAGCAGCTACTCGCAAATGGCCTGAACCAGCCGCGGGGGATTTACGCTCCATTGCATAAGAAGGAAGACATGGCTGTTCGGACGTTTGCGATTAGGCACTTTGCTAGTGGAACGCGCTCGGTGGGAAAAGGCGCGCGTCCTTACAATGCGCTTCGACAGTGCGTCCGCGCCGCGGGCCTGCCGGGAGGGGCGCACAGGCGGGCGGAGTTTCTGCTCGGCGGCGTTCCTGGGCCGGCGTGCTCCCTGGGCCTGGGGGAGATGCGTCCCCGTGGGCACTGTGGCCGCTGCGGCGTGACAGCATGCAGTCGACCCGTAGCATAAGGATGCACAATACAATCAAACCGAGGCCAGAAGAACCTCCTTCAAGAACATGAGGCCCTCCGCCGGCCAAAACACACCAAGTCAGAAGATCACCGAAGGTACCCTTCTCCCGGGATGCACAAGAACATCCAACAAACACGAAGCAGACTAGGGTACCCTCCTCGAACCGACCTCGAGTTTGCGCCTCGGTCCGGCTGTAAGGATGCAAGGGCCTCGAAAGGCCGTTTCGAAGCTTTTCGGCGGGGCGCGGCCAGCGAAAGCGGCTGAGGATGGACCGAGGAGGCAAGAATGCAAGGGTGTTCTTCGGAAAACCGCCCATCCTTACTATGCGGGATGACTGTGCTTCCTGGGGCTGGTGAACACCTTGGTGGGAGCTTGTGCGACACATGTGTGGCAACTGCAACGACAACGAGGGAAAGTTCTCGGCACCCGCTCGTGCGGGGCAGGCCCTGTTATTGTCTTGCCAGCGAGGATGTCAGAAGATTGTGTCCGCCCGCTGCGTGTGCCACGTTCCAACCCACGGCGGGCCCCATTGCTCACCTCACGATGGGCCCGCTGCCCCGCCTGACTGCGGGGGCCACCAGGGGCAAATCCTCCGAATTCCAGAAAGGCAAACAACAAGGGATCATGAGGGGCGGCCAAGAGGGGGGCGTCCAAGAGGGGGGGGGGGGGGCGCAAATCATGGCCGGCGGCACGTGCGCGGCCCAGGTGGGGGCGGGGACGTAATGAAATAAGACGAGGCGCCATGAAACCTGGGGAGGGGCGCCATGACATCTGGGGACAGGAAGCGGGGGGAGGGGGGGCCAGGGACGTCCCGAAATAGGACGGGCGCCATGACACATCCGGGGAGATGACCGTGGCCCTCGCCATGATATCCCCCCCCCCCTGGTCATCCCCCCCCCTCTTGGCCGCCCCCGAGGTCAAGACGCCCGCGTCGGATCGCCGGGACGGCCCCCGGATGCTCGCCACGCGCGCTCGGCGCGCGCATCGGCCGAGGGGCGGCCTGGGGGCACCGGCGCGCCGACCTGTCGGCCCACTCTTGGCCTCCCGAGTCCAGGAGCGCAGCCAACCCGTCCAGCAGGGGCCAGTCCACAGGAAGCCGTCCACAGGACACCCAGCCCTGAGGCCCCAGGGCGCCCATTGGCTTTTGGCGTGGGAGCGTCACGCCTCCCGTCGCGAAGGCCATCGAAGCCCAAGAGGCCCAGGGCACCCTAGAGGCAAGCAGGGTGTTTCTTGGCATGGGGCCCCACTGTGTCAGAAGGATGGGCGGTAAGGACGCCAGGACCTCGGAAGGCCATGTGAGCACGTTCTGCGCGCGAGGTTGGCCAGCCAAGGTCGCCAAGGATGGGCCGAGGAGGCAAGGCTGCACAGTACCCTCGGGAAGGTTGCCCGTCCTTTCTCTGCGGGCTGACTGTAAGACAGGGAGGACCACGGGGTGGAAGAACAGGACAGGCAAAACAGGGACGAGGGCCTGCGAGGCGGCACAACGCGTCCGATGCTGTAGGCGCAGGCGGAAACTTACACGCCCCGACGCCAGGAGCGAGTTTGGCGGCGTCGCAATCCCGGCGCCAAAAGAGGAGGGGAAAGGGACGGAGGCGTGCGAATGAATAACATATAAGACCGTTACGCGCAATGGCAACCGAACCCAACCAGCCTTGTGGGCGTAGGTGGTTCAGCGAGATAGTGTCTCGAACCTCCTTCCTTTGGGGAGAGGTTCACCTCGCCACCTCCCCCTCCCCTCCCCTCCATACTCTGGAGGGAGCCTTCCGTGGGTCTCTGGAGGGACCTAGGAAGGTCCCCAGACGGCCCCAAGAGAGCCCCAGCTAGCCCAAAATGGCCCCCGAGATCGTACAATACAGCCCAAGATTGATCGAGATAGCTTCCAACATGCCTCCAATAAGCCCCAAAACCGCCCCAACACGGTCCCAAGTGGCCACGGAGCCTCCGAAGGACACCCCCGAGAGGCCAGAACCACTCAACAACCGCAAGAAATCGGGGCATTGTTGTCGTCTCGCAGTTGCGCTTCCGACGGGCCCTCGAGGGTTCAGGATGGCCCCAAGATTGCCCGAGCGAGCCCTGCAAAGGCCCGAAAGTGGCCCAAGATCGCTCGAAAAGCGCACAGAAAGCGCCCCCGCAGGGACCCCCAGGGGTACTTCTGCAGCCTCCGAGGGGAGGAGGCGGGGGGGGGGGCGCAGCGGAGCCCCCTCCTTCTTTGATCCGTGACCTCCACGGTGGCCCCAAGTACAGTCGGGGCGCTGACCTAAGGAACCCTGAAGAAGGAGCGAGGCCCCTTTTTGTTCCATCAGTTCTACTTCTATGTCCCATGGAAGGCCTCGGGAAAACCTGCGGCAAGCTGTGAAGCAATCAGGGAGCTCCGAGCCCCTCCCCAACGAAAAGGGTTCCTTCTTCAGCGCCCCGATCGTAGCCCCTTTCCAGGCCCCCAGGCGAGCCCCCCGGAGGGCCAGGCACGCGGCGTCCGGAGGCGCCGCCCGCGGGCGGCGCTGAGGGACCGATGTTCCGCCACCACTGCCACAGGTAGGAAAGAGAGGAGGAGGAGGAGGAGGAGGAGGAGGAGGAGGAGGAGGAGGAGGAAGAGGACGAGGAGAAAGAGAATAAGGAGGAGGAGGAGGAGGAAGAGGACGAGGAGAAAGAAAATAAGGAGGAGGAGGAGGAGAAAATGAGGAGGAGGAGGAGGAAAAGGACGAGGAGAAAGAGAATAAGGAGGAGGAGGAGGAGGAGGAGGAGAAAGAGGAGGAAGAAGAGGAGGAAGAGAAAGAGGAGGAGGAGGAAGAAGAGGAGGAGAAGGAGAAAGAGGAGGCGGAGCGTGCGCCGAAGGGGTCTTCTCCTCAGCCACGCTACCGCGGAGGGGACCGACCCGCAACCTGGAGGGCCTCAGGTGGCGCCCTTGGCGCCGAGGTAGATGACATAGCACATGACGAGGTACTCGAAGCCGAGGCACCGAGGACGGACAAGCCAGGCGCCAACTGATAGACACCTTGCAAAGGGACGGGCGAGGGCGAGTGGCCCCCCAGCCCTCTCGGTCCCGCATCGCCGCCGAGGCTAGGAGATGCGGGCCCGCCGCCCCTGAGAGACCACGAGGGCCGCGACGAGGAGTAGTACCCGTAGAGCAACGCCTCGGAGAACGGGGCGCACACGATGTCGGCGAGCTGGACGAGCGCACCGAGGACGCAGAGGAAGACGAGGAAGATGAAGAAGAACGAGGTCTGGCTTCAACGATTGCATCAATAGGGCAGCCCGAGATAAAAGCCGACAGGAGGATCCGCGGAGTGGAAGCCGTGTCGCAACTCTGGTAGCTTCCACTCGCCCGCTCGCAGCCACATAGTCGGAGAGCTCGATTCCCTTGTGACCCATTAGTCGGTAGTGATGATACATTGCGACGACGCTAGCAACCGACGGCCCGCGGAGACCCAGACGGTGAGCAGGCTTGGACGGAAGGTCGGATCGAAGTGCCACTGCAGCAAAATGATGGCACCTCGAACACTTGCTCACATAATGGCGAACAGTATCAGGTTGTCCAGGACAGCCATAGATGCACGGTGCCGACCGCTGCATACGTCGGTTCGTGATCCACCCACCTAGATACGTCCTCAAGCAGACCATCGCCTACGACTTCGGTATCTTAGAAAGTTGCTGTCGAACATGATCGAAGTTGATGTCAGTGATTCCGTAGTGCACAAAAAGCCGTCTCCGCAAGAGTTCAACCAAACGAGGTGGGAATACAGCACGCGTCAAGACTGCAGTAAAGATCGCTTGCCATTTGATCATGGGAGGGTGTAGAGCATTAGGAGCAGGTGGCAGCTTGGATATCCGCTGAAGTGGCCCTGGGATCGGATCATTCTGGAAGAGCTCCTGGATTGAACTCGGGATAGGTGATCCATTCGTTTTCCAAATTTCCAAAGCAATGAGGCCACCTCGAGCAAGCTTGGCGTCAGACGGGAAGCCATTAGCCGCATTTGAGATGCACCAAGAAGCACGCCGGTGGAGCTGATTTTCCAGAAAGAGGGGGGCAACACAGAGGATGACCACAAATCAGCAGTACCATAAGAAACAAGAAATTCCCTATGCGCTTGAAGCCGACTGCGCCAAGAAGAGCACGTCACCAACGCAGTTCTCATACGTGCCGCTGCTGCAAGAATGTAAGTATATGTGAAATTATGACCATTCCATCCATCAAGGTTGACACAATCGCCCAATCGAGGCATACTGCTGGGGGTGCGAAGTAGCCCGGTCGAGTGGAACAAGTTGGGCAACATAACTCAGCACAGGGAGAGCTCGCCCACGATAAAGTCTGGCAAGAAGATCAGTCGGAGCGCCTTGGCGGCTGAGATCAACAGTACGAGTCGCATGCTTGTCCAGTGCTCCACTCCACTGGTCTGCAATAGTCGCAGATGGCCAGTCTGAAATCCCAGATAAGTGCATTGAGAAGCAAATGAAAAAATGCGTCCACATGGAGTCCGCGGCGGTAAGTTGAGCACGCACCTCGGCACATGCTTCAGAACATGCTGGATGACGCAGGAGATTACAATACATTTCTCGTGTTTGAGGTGCAGCTCGGCAAAGACAGCCGCGAGCCGAAATATTCTGGCTAGCCGACGGTAAGCTCGATTCCTGAATATGACAGCTCCGAGATCATCAGCACGCGACCGGGTAGCACCTAAGCGTTTGCCTGCACATACCATGGACGCTTCGATATCAAGAATGAAAGGGTTGGCGGCGATAATGCAGAGCGAACCACTTAGTGGGCATCCTTGAAGGACACCAGACGTCATATAGAATAAGAACACCTGCGAAGCCCCAGGATAGAAACACACATTGCAATAGTAGAGGCCAGAGAGAGCTTTGACAAGAGGCGGAGGGAACCGAAGATGTCGTAAGCACATGAATAGCCACGATTGACTGACCGACGGGAATGCCTGTGCGTAGTCAAATGTCATCAGCGAGGCGGCCTCACCAGGAAGTTGCTGAGCTACGATACTGGCGGCCCGCGCATGGAGATCCAGGTCAGTAATACTGATGAGGAAGATTCTGTTTTTGATAAAGCCGTTCTGAGATTTAGCTCCTATAGATCGCGTGACCCTGTTTAGGCATTTGTTGAGGACACCACACACCACTTTGTTGCTCGTGCTTTTGAAGCCCAAAGGACGTGTCTCGGAAGCTTTACGAAAAAACACCTCCTTCAGCAGGCTCATCTGGGGATCCCCTGAGAGGCTTGGGGAGGAAGACAGCGAGCAACGCAGAGACGGCCGAGTCCATAAGGTGCCCCATAGAGATCCAACGAAGTACCGCTAGAAGTACTCGGGGACCAAATCCAGTGTTCCACGCAGCGTAGTGTAGCCCGTCAGGACCTGGTGCTGCCCACGAAGCTTTCCCCAATAACCGAGAGACGTCCTCGACCGTTGGCGGCCGAATCTCGGAGAAGTCCTGGCTGCTCGAGAAGCGCTCGACGCACTGATGACCCCCATTGGGGACCAAAGGAGACCCGGAAAATACTGGAGCCCGGTGCTCATTTAGTGCATCGACATGTTGCTGCTCAGATGAGGACGACGCAGACGAGGGAGAGCAACGAACTTGCACTTCGTCAGAGGCACCCTCATTCACAATGCCAGCAAGATACTTGCGCCGCAACAGAGGGTTCCATAATTGCGCAGCCCTCGCCGCGGCACGCTTCTGTCCGATAAGACGAGATCGATTGCTCGGCGAAGATGATTGTGACAGAGCAGTTTCCACTTCTTTTCGACGGGCAGCGGCTCCCTGACGCTGCAGGTGGGCATGTACATGACAGAATCCAGAGGGGTCCACCAGAGAAGCCTTGGAGCCCTGAGTGATACAATGTTTCTGAACCCACGGGAATTGAAACCGGAGAACACCAGCTAGTGCGTAATCTTGTCTCCACACGCACCATGCAAGCGAACGCGCAACGAGGGCACGGGGCGCGAGCGAGGAAGGCAAGGAGCGTAGGAGAGCATCCCGAACCATGGCCCCAGCAGACTGCCTGATACGGGTGGCCATGATCAGCATCCTGGGAGGGTCGTGCTCTAAGGACGCAATGTCCACAATCTCTTCCATTTCACGGACTGCGCGATCATATAACTTATCCTGGTAAACCCACTTCGGAAGAGGCCGCTGGCGGGCCATTTGGTTAGATCTGGAGACCCATGAGACCCCCGGAGGAGCGTGATCAGATAGACATTGCCGAAACAATTCCTGAGGTTCGCCTTTGACTCGAGCTGACTGAAAAGACTGACAAAGAACCCATGGAGGAGAGGCGGTGAAGCAGCGATCAATTTTGCTCGCAGGCTGCGTGCCCTCGTGCCAGTGCGTAGGCGCGTCTGACGCCAGCTCCGTCAAAATCCTGAGGATCTTGCGCCAGCTGTAGCCCCCAGGGCGCCCAGCTCTTGTCGAGGCGGCGCGGGCCGAGGGGCGCAAGGTACACGCTGCTCTGGACGACCTTGGTGCGCTCGTTCTTGAGGTCGACCCCGAAAACAAGGAAGTTCCGCCCCTATCGGAGACTTCCGCACACAGAAAAGCTGCAGCGCGCTCGCGATCCCCAGCAGGGAGACTGAAATCGCAAATCAAGATAACTGAGGACGTTGTTGGAGCACGTCAAACTTCACGGAGCTGTTCTCGGACACGCGCTTGCAGTCGGAGAAGTTGCTCCCGCTCAATCCGATTGTGTATGTTCCAATGATACAGTGTGAAACCACTGCGCATGCACACTGTTTGAGTAGTAACACTCGCCCAGGAACCAAAACTTCATGTGAAACTTCAATTAGTGTCGACCCTAGGGACCAACGTGAGAACACCTCCTGACCGTGGCACCCCACTGTGCGAGACGAACGGGAGGTGAGTAAAGGCGATACGCCGGAGCGTCCCACGCACCGCAGCATCATCGCCATGAACTTCTTGAACTGCAACCAATGAGTCGGCCTGAGCGATTCTCTTCAGCATCCCAAGTCTCCTAGACATCTTCTTGGAGTTGACGTGGAGTAGTGAACTCGCATTCCAAGATGCAAATGTAAATTGAGAATGGCCAAATATGTTGCTACCCACTCCACAGGATTTCGCGGTCGGAGAAGGTCTTTCTCCAGAGTGATGTAGCAGCTTCATTACTGAGGCCGACGTCCGCAAGTGCAGCGATATTCCGTTCCACGCGCGGGACACGAGATGGTGAGCGCGGTATGACTTTGGCCAATGGTTCCCACGAGGAGCTGACCGCCATCACGATCGATGAATGTTGCGACCCCAAAATCATCAGAGATAGCTCGCCGAAGCTTCTTGCACGCCATCTCGGTGGCGACCTCCTTGCGATTCTTGTCGGCCGAGACGTGCAGGGGAATGTTCTTGGCGACGAGCTGACTGTGGAAGGACCTCCACTGACCAGACGGGAGGCGCAGTGCAGCTTGAGCCTGCTTGCGACGATTCTCTTGACTAGCTGGGTGCGGACCCTGAAATACAAGAATGAATTGCTTCGCGAACTCGTCCCCTTGCAGCAGCACTTCCTCGCCGACGGAGAAGTTGGCGGCTTGGAGCCAATGCTTGATGGCTCCCTCGACATTCTTTCGGGGGACAGGTTCAGGAGCTCGAATATGCATGATCGTCGGGTCCACGTTCCTGTCCCAGCCGGCGGAGGGGATGGGGATGTTGCGAGGCTGAGCTTTCGCCAGGTCAAGCTCACGCTCAAGATGCGCCAATCTGTCCTCCATTGCCGCGAACTTAGACTCGACCGAACTGACACGCTGGGCCTGCTTATCAAGATCCTGCCGAAGTAGACGGATATGTTGATTGAACTTTTCCTCATACTAGTTGAGAAGGGGCCCTGTGGCCTTGACCAACGCACACGGGAGGGTCTCGTTGAGAGTGGCCATGGCTTTCGCCGCGAACTCCTTGAGGGCCTGCTCCTTGACTTCCTGCAACGAACTTTGGGCCCACGGGTCAAGATGAACACCTGCTTGTCCGTGCCCACCTGGGGGTCCCGACGGCGTCGCACAAGGGCCGCTCTCGAAGTCCATCGATTGCGGACCACCACGACGATCTTGTGAGGGGAACGTAGCCACGTCTTGAGTGTTGCCGTCCCAACCATCCAGCAAGTTGGAGCCGTCAATGCCTTTTCCTTGACCATCTGGCACCCTTGGTTGAGCTCGAGGACTAGCTGTCTCTGCAGGAGGGG
>CAUYUJ010019864.1:0-30000 GCA_963575745.1 Prorocentrum cordatum | reverse complement strand
CGAGGCGACATTATTTTGCCGTGCACGTGCTGGTTCTCTCGGTGCTGATTGTCCGTCTCGGCCCCTGTGGCCAGCAGCGGTCACGCGGGACGGCTTTGCACGAAGGGTGCGGCTCCCTTGGGACCGACAGGCCCTGGACCCCGGGACCTTCCCCGAGGGGGCCAGGTCTTCATAATTATGGGTCGGTCTTTGACGGCCCTGGGCCCCGGGAGCAGCCCTGACACTTACCAGCCTGGAACATATCCCTATCCCTATGCTGGGCATATCCTAATCACGATGCCAATCTTAGGGATTCCCTTATTTTTTGAGGACGCATCCCTAAGATTGTCATCGCCTTTTGGCGTGTCAAACTTAGAGATAGGGATAAGTTCGAGGCTGGTAATGACACGGGAAAAAGCACAGCTACACGCGTCCGATCCACAGCGCAGCACCGCCCAACGCCGCTCAAAGAATGCCGCGATGTTGTCCGGTGCTGTGCGGTGTTGCGCAGTGCTGCGCGGTGTTGCGCGGCTGCGCTGCACTGACGAGCCGTGAACTGCATGTCCAAGACATCCCTCTGTGGGCCGGACACGTACACGGGGACCCCGTTCTCGATCGCCGGCTCATGGGGGTCAGACGTCGTCTGGGGGTCAGAATCAGCTTAGGGAAGCTGGGGACACCACATTTCCTGAAAACTACACTGCCTGGGCAAAGGATTTCCGAAGGAGCTGCCAAAGAGAAGACAAAGGAAACAGATCTCCGCAGAAACATGCGGCCCCGACCAAGAAACATCCAAGGAAATTGGAGTCCCGAAGCGGTGCGGTGACAGACCGTGCGGTGACCTCGGAACCCCAAGAGACCTCACCGCACGGTCCGTCACCGCACGGTTTTGGGACCTCGGAGACCCCTGTCGCCCGAGACGTCCTCGCAGAACGACCCGAGTTCCAAAACCGTGCAGTGACCCCGACTCCCCACCGACTCGCCGCACGGTGTGGTCACCACCACGTTTGGGGGCTTCCGGAAGGCATGAGGCTCGCCGATCCCACGACAGGGGGCCAGAGACGGCCGAGCCCCCACTGGCAGGCGAAATGGGCGCTCCTTCGCGGCGAGGCGGCGGGCAGGCCTCAGGACCCTGGCCCCAGGCCCCCGACGTCGTGACTTGTTCACAAAGTCGACCCCCCGAGGTCTGGACCCCAGACATGATCGCGTCGCAAAAAAAATCAGGACGGCAAGTGATTCACTATGTTCGGTCCTTGGGGGACCTCGCCGGGCCTCGAGACCGTCAAAAAAACTCGGGACGAAAAACCGGTCCCGGGGAAAGGGTCGGGACTTCCAGGGACGCCGTCGTGAAAAAATCCGGACGTCGCATGTCTGGGACCCCTTTTTAAGAGGCCCGCTCTCGACCCGCAGACCAAAAAGTCTGGGACCCCTTGCCCAGGACCGGCGTCTCGTCCTGAGTCGTTCGCCGAGGGTCCAGCGAGGGCCGGGGAAGGCCCCCCGGGAGGCTGACAACGGCGCAAGGCCTCGCGGCGTGACTTGTTTCCACTTCGCGAGGGGGTCTGGGGGCCGCCGCGCGGGGCGCTGCGGGGCGCGCGGCACGGGCACCGCCGCGGCCAGCCTGTCGGGCGCGCGCGCGGGCCAGAAGATGCGCACCGGGCGGGCGCCTCACTGCTGCTCGGGCATCTGCATGCGCGGGAGCTGCTTCCGCAGGCCGCCGGTCGGGCTGAAGGCCATGTCCTTCACCTGGGCGGCGATCCACACATAGAGGGCGGAGAATCCCCCCCCCCAGACCCAGACCTCCAACGTAGTGGAAAAATCAAGACGGAGGTCTTTCTCGATTTTCGGCCTCTAGCGACCCTCGCTGGGCCCCGGGACCGTCAAGGAACGACTCAGGATGAAAAGCCGGTCCTGGGGAATGGTTCGAGACTTCCCTGGGACCCCGTGTTGAAAAAATACGACATCGGATCTCTGGGCACTGATCACCCCCGCACGCGAAGCCGTTTAGTAAACGCACCCACCGATCGAATCGAGCAGAGCAGGGCTGTTTCGGAAACGCTCAGGGCCGTTTAGTAAACGCACATTCTCGGGTCGGGATGGGTTTTCCTCCCTCGAGCCCTGCCACTCCAGGATCCCAGGATTCCCTATATTCTTCCATAGTTTCCGGGGAATCCGTATTCCCCCTCACTTCCCAGATTTCCCTTTATACATATATATATACACATGGACAGCTCCCCCCCAGCACCCATTCTACACCTTCCTCCTTTCCACGAGGCTGGAGTCGTGCCGCTCCCCATCCTTTCTCCCTTCCCTCTCCGCTCCTCTTCTTATTATTATGTTTCTTCTTCTGCTTCTTCTTCTTCTTCTTCGCTGTTCACCCGCATCCGCCAGCAGCGCATTTTCAACGAGCGCCAACGTGACCGATGCCAGCGTCTGCTTCCTCTACATAGAGGACAATCAGCGCGTGAGCCATCCTGTAGATAAGAAACCAGCAAACCCTGTGATTTCACTGATTCCTAGGATTCCAAGGATGCAAATCGATGAAACCCTGATTTCACTGGGATTCCTGGGATTCCTGGGATTTCATACCCTGGAGCAAAACCATCCTTGGGATCCCCAGGAGGTCCAGGGCTCAGAATCCGAGGAATCCCAATGAAATCACAAGGTTCGCGACGTCGGTGATGCGCAAACCCTATGATTTCATTGGGGTTCCTGGGATGTCTGGGATGCAAATCAACGAAGCCCTGCGATTTCACTTGGATTCCTGGGATGTCATACCCTGGAGCAAAAACAACCTCAAGATCTCCAAGAGGTCCAGGCTCAGAATCTCAAGAATCCGAATGAAATCGCAGGGTTCGCGACGTCGGTGATGCGCAATGCCTGCGATTTCACTTGGATTCTTGGGATTTCCGATATGCACATCCACGAAACCTTTTGGTTTCACTGGGATTCATGTGATTCCTGGGATTTCATACCCTGGAGCAAGACCATCCTTGGGATTCCAGGAGGTCCCGGGCTCAGAATCCGAGGAATCCCAATGAGATCACAGGTTCGCGACGTCGGTGATGCGCAAACCCTATGATTTCATTGGGCATTGGGGTACCTGGGATTTCTGGGATGCACATCAACGGAACCATGTGATTTCACTGGGACTCCTTTGATTTCTGGGATTTCCAGCCCTGACCTTTGTGACCCCAGGGTTCGGATGTTGTTTTTGCTCTGGGTCTGGAAATCCCAAGAATCCAGCGAATCCCGTTGAAATCGCATGGTTTCGTGGATTTGCATCCCAGAAATCCCAGGAATCCGAATGAAATCACAAGGTTTGCGCATCACCGACGTCGCGAACCCTGCGATTCCACTTCGATTCCTGGGATTCTGAGCCCTGGACCCCCTGGAAATCACAAGGTTGGTTTTGCTCCAAGGGTTGAAATGCCAGGAATCCAAGGAATCCCCGTGAAATCACAGGGTCTCGTGGATTGGCATCCCGGAAATCCCGGAAATCAAAATGAAATCACAAGGTTTGGGCATCACCGACGTCGCGAACCCTCGGATTTCACTGGGATTCTGAGCCCTGGACCTCCTGGGGATCCTAAGGTTGTTTTTGCTCCAGGGTATGAAATCCCAGGAATCCCAGAAATCCCAATGGAATCACCGGGTTCGTTGATTTGCATCCTTGGATTCCCACGAATCCTAGAGAAATCACATAGTTGGGCGATCATCCGGCATCGAAGGGCTGCGGGCCGACAGGATGCGATTTGTGGGTCGCACTATTGAAGTGTCATTGGAATCGAACTGGACTTGCGCAGATCCTAGGCCCAGCTGATTCCGATCTGATTCCTGTTGTAATCGGATGAGAAGCTCGGCATAATGGAGCAGATCCCAGATACAGATGGTTCCCATAGGATCCCTGTTTGGATCCAATTGAAACGTATGAATTCGAATTCGAATCGGAAGGATCAAAACAACCCAGCTTTAAGTCTAGTTGGAACTGGGCAACTGAGCAGATCCCAATTCAGCTGATTCCAAGTGTATTCAAATTGGAGTTGACTTGCAATCTTAGTGGAATTGATCGGATCCCAGATCTAGCTGTGTCCAATTGGATTCCTATTCAAATCTTATTCGAATCAAAGAATTGAGCAGGTCCCAAGATTAGCTGATTCCAAATAGATCCCAGCACGAGAAAGCAGCGGAGAAATGACGAATAGGAAAGATGGATGAGCGCGCACGGTTGACAAGAAGGCAGATGATCAATAAGAGTTCGAAGGGAGGGCTCAAAGACCCATGCAAAATGAGTGGGTGCTGGGGGGGACTGCGCATATATATATATATATATATATATATATATATATATACAAGACTGCATTGGCGCTTCGCGCCATGCACCTTGGTCCTTCGAATCGAGCATACATGCCTGTTCGCCTCATCCATGTTGGCCTTGAAGTGCGGCAAGCTCATTTAGGATTGCGTTTGGAACTGAATTTTGAAGCGGCCCCTGCAACGTGGCGGCGAGAGAGCGGAGGCCCCGAAAGAATAGAAAATCACAGGAAAACCTGAAGTGTCGAGCTGCGAACCGTGATCTGCGCCTTCCTCTCTCGACTCTTGCCCTGCGAACCTCGAGCCTCCATTGGCTTTTTTGGACGACTTCCATGGCCGTGTGGCGTATCTCTTGGGAGCCTTTTGGGGGCCTGTGGGGATGCGTGGTACGCCTCTCGGGCTTTTCTGGGAAGCTGGTGTGAAGCCTCTTGGGAGTCGATTTGAAGCCTCATGGGGTCTTTTTGGGGCTCCTGGGGGCCGATTGGAGCCTCTCGGAGCCTCGTAGGGGTGTGTTGGGGCGCCTCTTGGGGTTTTCTTAGGCCTTCTTGGGGCTCTCGTGGACCGGAAAGCTAGATCTTGGGATGTTTGGTCGCCCGCTGGGGCCTTTTTTGAAGCTTTATCGGGGCCTTGTTGCCCTCTTGGGCGCTTCTTGGGTCGTCTCGGTGCCCGCTTGGGCCGTGCTGGGGCTGTGTAGGGGGCCTCTTGGACCGTGTTGCGGCGGTCTTGGGAGCCTCTTGGGCCGTCTTGGAACGTCGGGAAGCCGAAAAGGCGAGAAAGCCAAAAACTTCGAAAAACACAATGGGGAATCAACAATTGTGGCCTCTTGGGGCCTCTTCGGAAGCGTCTTGGAAGGCCTTTTGGAGCGTCTTGTAGGCTCTGGGGCCGTTTTGTGAGCTTCCCGCTAGCCCACTGCAGAGGCTTCGCAAGGACATTAGGGACGTCCAGAGATGCAGAAGGCCGGCCAGGGGCGTCCAGGAGGCCTGGAAGGCTCGGGGGACCCCCTTGCCAGGCGTCCAAGGGGCCCCAAAAGCGCCAGATTCCGGGGGTCCGATTTCCCGGGGGGGGGGGGGGGGTTTTCCCACCCCCCCGGACTGTAAAAATATAGAAAAGGGAATATATACAGAGAGAGAGAGAGGGAGAGATCCCTGGGAATCGACGATTGCTTGTGTCGGTGTTTTTCAGGATGAAAAGGTCTTACGCGGGATGACGCAGCGAGCTTGCGCGGTGGCTTATTACGAGGGCCGCCGGCGGGGCACGCTCCATTGGAGACGAGGGCGCTTGCGCGCGACCCTGCGCGGGCCACCTGCGCAGCAATGTTGGCGCTGGCGACACTGTGTTTTTTGCGCCGCTCGCCTGCAGGTAGACCGCCGTCAGCACCATCCCGGCGACAATCCTCATGCCCCAGACCTCGGCCGCCGGGCGCTCCTCGCTGCCGAGCGCGGCCTTCTTGCTGCGAGCCTTGGGCTGCGCGGCCGCGGCGTCGGGCGACTTGGCAAACCTCGGCCGCCACTGGTGCACCATGCCGTCGTCGTCGCCGCCGCCCCTGGCGCGTGACGCCAGGTCGGCACCCGCGGCCCGCGGCGTGCTGGCGGCCCCCACGGCGCCCGCGGCGCGGGGGAAGTTGCCCGGGTGCTGGAGGTGAGCCTTAGGCCCGAGGTTTGCCTCCCGGTCGGCGCCGCCCCCCCGCTCCCGAGACCGTTCCCCTGCCGTCTTGTTGTTGTCCATCTGCTTGAGAACCTGCGCCGGGCTCGGGTTGCTTGGGTCGTGGGGCACCCGCAGCCGCTGCCAGCTGCTCTTCATCACGTGCAGGCGCGGCGCTGCCGCGTGCAGGCCCCGCCTTTGGTCCGCCACAGGGTGCGGGCCCGAGGCCTCCTCCGCCCGAAACGGCAGCGCCCGGGCAGCGCCTCCGGGGCTGGGCTGCCGCTGGCGGCGCGCCACAGGGGGGGGCCGCCAGTTCGGCGGTGGGGGGATCCCCCTCCCGCTCCTCCTCCTCCTCCTCCTCCTCCTCCTCCTCCTCCTCCTCCTAACCCTCCTGCTCCTCCTCCTCCTCCTCCTCCTCATCCTCCTCCTCCTCCTCCTCCTCCTCCTCCTCCTCCTCCTCCTCCTCCTCCTCCTCCTCCTCCTCCTCCTCCTCCTCCTCCTCCATCCCACGTATCCCCTCGAGTCGACTCGGTGCCCTCCTCGTGGGGGGTGGGGGGGGCGGGCGGATTTCTAAAGCGCCTCCCCTGGCCTGGCTCGGTCAGAAGGCCGGCCCCCTCGGGCCCCCCTCGAGCTTCCCGGATCCCCAGCGCCGCAGTGTCTCGCCGAGCGGACACCCTCCCCCTGGAGGCGTCAAGCTTAGCATTTTGTTCCCGGGAGATGGCTCTTTACAAGGGGCTGCTGCCCTCTGACGGAACGGGAGCCCCTGGGGCCCCACAACGCACCCCTGTCCCCAGACCCCCTCGGGTCATGAAAAAACCTCACGGTATTTTTGTTTGTTGTTTTCGGCCCTTGGGGGCCCTTGCTGGCCCTCGGGACCGTGAAAAAACTATTCAGAACGAAAAACCGGTCCCGGGGAATGGGTCGAGACCTCTTGGGGTCGACGCCATGAAAAAATCATGACGTCGGGGGTCTGGGTCCCCAGGAGGTCGACGGCACCCATTGGCGCCGTCCGCCGTGATTTCTCCGCTCCACTGCTGCGAGCGGGCCGTGGGGAAACCACAAGATACCGACACGACCACTCCCTGGACCATCATAAGCCACAAGCCAGCCTCAGGGACGAGGACTCTCCAGGACCAGCAGAGTACCAGCATCTGTTCCTTCCCTGCATTCTGGGCTCTCGCCATCGCTCGGACGTCCATTCCCTGTGCCTTTTTCGGTTTCGTGCGTGGCTTTTCCGCCAAATGATCAAGGATGCTCCTCGATGGCCCTCGCCGAAGGAAAAATGCACACGTCCGAGCGATGCCAAGGGTTTTCCCAATACCACCCCACAAGACATCCGCCGGTATGACTTTTTTTCCATCCGCGGCACCAGAAGCCCCGACCTCTTCCGCCCGGCTGTGTTCTTCGCCCTGGGTCCATTTCTTGCAGCCCCCATGGCCCTTTCACGAGCCCTGGAGGCCGAAATCCAGGGAAAAACTAGAGAAACATTTGTTTTGATCGGCAAGGCGAGAGCGAGCCTCTTCCGCAAAAAAAAGACTGGAGAACAAAAAACGGCATACACAAAAAGTCTGACGGCCCGCGCAGATTTCGTTGCTCTGCGCTGGACCCCCCGCCCTGCTGCGCGGAGAGCGGAGGCGCCGCCACGGGGCCCAGCGCGGATCCAAGAATTCCGCGCGGAGCGCCACACAAGCTTATGTTTATGCCGCTTGTTCGGGTTCGAAGATCGCCAGATTGAGAAAATCAGATCCTCGGGTCTCTGAGCTGAAGTTTTTTAGCTCGAACACAAAACGAGGCTTTTGTGGCCTACAACCCACCCACCCACCCAGTAGATAACAGAACGCCCTCCGCGTCACCCGCCCCCGTTGCAGCAGCGCCTGTTGTTTGGCACACAGGTATGCTGCTCGCACCGCACGCGCGCAACGAGTTGTGCTATGGGCCAGCGAACCCACCAACCCACCCACCCACATTCTGGGATCTGACCCGGGTCAATCCAG
The DNA here is from genome assembly GCA_963575745.1 of Prorocentrum cordatum. Classification (NCBI taxonomy): domain Eukaryota; class Dinophyceae; order Prorocentrales; family Prorocentraceae; genus Prorocentrum; species Prorocentrum cordatum. The sequence goes on along the minus strand of CAUYUJ010019864.1, from coordinate 22,075 downwards.
ACCCGGGTCTGTCGGGCCTTGCAGAATCTTGCAAAATCCTGCAAGATCCTGCACCCAAAGCCGGGTAAATGCGAAGGATCCTGCAAAATCTTGCAGGACCCTGCACCCAAACCCGGGTCAATGCGACCCTGGTCTTGCAGGATCCCGCAAGATCTGGCGCTCTGTCTGACCCCCGTTTGCATTGACCCCCGTCCCCAGAGATCCGACGTCGTGATTTTTTCACTACGGGGCACCAGGAAGTCTCGACCCACTCTCCAGAACCGGCTTTTCGTCCTGAGTCGTTTCTTGACGGTCCCGGGGCCCGGCGATCGAGGGCCGCTGGAGGCCCACAATCGATAAAAACCTCCGTCTTGATATTGCCTCAATAATTACGTTCAAGGCCTGGGTCTCAAGGCTCCCAACACATACCGCGCCTTGTGCGGCCTCAAACAAACACACTCGAGCTCGATTCCCCCGCCCTGGGCCGCGCCGCCCCTGCCGCCCGAGGTGGCGCGCGTGCGGCCGGGACGCCGCCGCGGCCCGCATGCCGCAGGGCCAGCGGCGGGATCCGGGCGGCCCGGCCCGGCGAGGCGCGCTCGGCCGGCGCCAGCGCTCGTCGTAAGTCGGGCAGGTCCCCCCACGGGCGGATGTTGGGCGAATTTTTGGTTCAAAGGCAGAACACACTCAAACAGTGTCGAAAAAGGATCAAAAAAATCGCTCCCTGAGCATGTTCTTCCTCTTTTTGGGCACTCCTCCTGTAGAGGGACACGCCCGACGCAGCGCTTGGAAAAGCGACGCCCGCTTGGGGGCCGGCGCCCTGTGAGCCAGGTCGAGGCTGCGGCCCCGCCCAACGCATTTAAAAAATGCTCAATGTTCAGCCTCTAGCGGCCCTCGCCGGGCCCCGGGCCCGCATTGAAAAAAAGTCAAGACGGAGCTTCTTCTCGATCTTCGGCCTCTACAGTGGCCCTCGCAGGGCCCTGGGGCCGTCAAGGAACGACTCCCCAGAGATCCGACGTCGTTATTTTTTCCCCAGGACCAGCTTTTCGTCCTGAGTCGTTCTTTGACGGTCCCGAGGCCCGGCGAGGGCCGCTGCAGGCCGAAAATCGAGCAAAACCTCCGTCTTGACTTTTTCAGGTCTGGGTCGGGGTGAAAAGCCGGTCCTGCGGAAGGGGTCGAGACTTCCGGGGGCCCCGCGTCGAGAAAATCACGACGTCGGATCTCTGGGGAGGGGGGGGAGCACGCGGAGAGACCGCGGTGGGCCTGCGGCCTTCGGGGGGTGCCTCTTCGTCTGGAGGAAATCTGCAGTCTTGGCTGCCTGCCAGACCCTCCTCCCCCTCCTCCTCCTCCTCCTCCTCCTCCTCCTCCTCCTCCTCCTCCTCCTCCTCCTCCTCCTCTTCCTCCTCCTCCTGCTCCTCCACCCCGGCCCAACCCGAAGACCCGAATTTCGGGTTGGGGGGGGGTACGGGCTTGATATATGTGTTTTTGTCCGCGTTCCCCGACTCCCCCCCACTGGACATGGAGGGCAGATCGGGGCCTCCGGGTTGGGATGGGGTGCTCTGGTGGACGGCGATGTCTCGGCGAAGGACCCAGTTCTGTGCAGCTGTGAATGCCGCCGGTGGTGCGCATCCTCGTCGGTGGAGCTTCCCGTGGGGCCACGACGCGGTCGGCGGGGTGGGCCGCAGCGGGTGCAGTGGAGCGCATGCGGGCGCAGCCGCTTGGGGCCCTCGGTGGCGCTGCCCACGGGGCCACGGAAAACGTGCGAGGGGCGTGCCGAAATGGGTGGCGGGGACGCGTGTGGGACATCACAAATAGTCAAACAAAAAGCAAACAATAACCCCTACAGGCGGATTTTGGGCGACAGATCTCAAATACTAGCACAAATTCCCCCCTAATAGTCAAAAAAAAAATGTTTTTAATCTGATGTTTGACTATTTTTGGATACTCCTCCTCTAGAGGGACAGGCCCGACTTAATACGATTCTGGAACAAATGGGGAGGGCGTCTACGGAGAGGCCGCCGCCAGACCGCCGCCCGGACCGGGCGTCCCGAAGCTTCTGACGGCCCGCGCTGATTGCTTAGAGCTGCGCTGGACCCCCTGGTGGCGCCTCCGGCGCGGCCCCTGGCACGCGCGCTCCGCGCGCCGGGGAGGAGGGGCCCAGCGCAGGTCCCAGTCCGCGCGGGCCGTCGACCGTTCGTGTGCTTCTGATGTGCTGCCTTCTTCGAGACGTCGCCGCGGCGGACGCAGCTCGGAAAACCTGTGCGCCTGGACCCCGGGAGGCGTGCTGTGGGGACCGGTCTTGAGCCGTCGCGGCTCGCCCTGCGCCGACGGGGGAGCGCGAGCAGTCTTGGAGGCACGCCGTCGTGGGGGTGAGCCAATCGGCACGGCACCGCGGGCCTGGGAGCCGTATGGCATCTCTGTGGCACGGGATCGCAGCCGCCCGTCGCCGATAAGGTGGCCGGCAGCGAAACGAGAGCACGATTCTGAGGTCGGGCGCGTCCCCCTACAGGCGGATGTTGGGTGACAGATCTCAAATACTCGCAAAACAATCCCCCCAAATAGTTCGAAAAAATTAAAATACCCCCCTGATTACAAATAGTTAAAAACAATCAAAAAATACCCCCCTGATTATTTTGGACTCTTTTTGGGATACTCCTCCTGTACAGGAACAGGCCCGACTTCACACGATTCTGGAACAAATGGGGAGGGCGTCTGCGGCGAGGCCGCCGCCGCCAGACCGCCGCCCGGACCGGGCGTCCGGAAGCTTCTCGTCCCTCCCGTGGGACTCTGCTGTGGTCCTGCGTTCCACGATTGAAACCCTAAATAGCGGAACGCTCTAATATGTAAGGAAAGGTGTAGCCAACGTAGCGGCGAAGGAAGGATTCCTTCATACATGGTGTGCTGAATTATCTGGCGAAGCGGCTGTCGGAACATCAGGGACAAGGGTTGGAGCACGGCCATGTGCACCTTAGAGTAGGTTTACACACAAGCGTGGTCGCTCAACCAGATAACGTTCCAGGCATCATCAACGTGAAAGTACGATTCCACAGTGCATTGCAAGGGATCAATCCCAGCTGAACCGGCAGCCGGACCAGCCGTCCTTCATTGTGCTTCCCGTCCCCCCTGTGGAACTCTTCTGTGGTCCCATCTGCATCACGATGAGAACCCTGTAGCGAAACGATACCAGGGAACAACGCAAGCAGAAACGTTGGAAGTCCGCGCAGATTGCTTGGGCCGCCGGCGCCCGACGTTCCCTCCCACGGCGCGGTGGCCCAGCGCTTGGGAGGCGCTGGCGGGCTTGCGCGAGGTGCTCGCGCACCTGGGGCTGGAGCCCAACGACAACAAGGCGCTTGTCTGGTCTCCGGCGGGAGCCCAGGCTGTCCAACCCGAGCTTGCCAGCAACTACGTGCCGAGCTGCCCGTCCTTGGCGCGCAGCTCTGGGCGCCAAGAAACGCCGACGGAGAGGCGCTCCCGCTCGGCGGGCAGGGGTGCGGGCTGGACGGGGCCACGGCGCGCCTTGGGACACTCTGGACCGGCCTGGAGCGGCTGCTGCAAGGAGGGCTCAAGCGGCAAGCGGCGGCGGCGCTGCTCAACACTGACGCCAGCAACGCTGGCCAACGCCACCTGCAGCTGGCCCTGGCCTCGGAAGGCGGACCTTCCGCTCCGACGCCATGCTGAAATACAGCTGCTGGGCAGGCCTGCGGCGACGGTCGCTCGGCCCAGAGGCGTGCGACCTGCTTGGCCTGCCGGCCGAGCTTGACGGGCGCGGGCGGCAGCTGAAGTCCAGCACGACCTCGGTGTCTCCGGCGTCGGCGCAGGCGCAGGCGGCTGCAGAAGTCCATCACGACCTCGGCGTGTCCGGCGTCTCCACTCTCGGAGGCATGCTGGCGGCCCCACCCCAGGCTGTAGCCGCACTCGAGGCGGCGCGGGCGGAGCTGGCGCGCCAGGGCGCCGACCCTGAGCCCACCGCGCCCCTGGAGGCCGTGCGGGGCCACCCGGCCAAGCAGAAGACTTCGGTTGCTATCTGGTGCGCGAGAAAGCCCGCCCGAGCACTCAGAGACCACTTGGCATACACAAACACACACACACACTCACACACACGCAAACACACACACACACACACACACACACGCACACACACACACGCACACACACACACACACACACACACACACACACGCACACACACACACGCACACACACACACACACACACACACACACGCTTACGCACACACACACACACACTCACACACGCACACACACGCACGCATTTCGCCCTCCCCACGGGCGCGCCGGTGACTCCACTCGCCTGGAGCCATGGCAACGGGGCGCGTCTGCCACGGAGTGGCCAGAGCACACTTCTCCACCAGCGGCGCAGAGAGGGCACCGTCGCGAAGCGCTAAGTCGGGACACGCTCAGGCGAACTTCCACCTGCCACAGCAGATGGGTTGGCGGGGTAGCGGCAGTCGCGGGCAGAACAAACGCGGAAGCGCGCGTGCAAGATGCAGGAAGCGGCCGTGCAGATGCAGGAGTACTGGCCGAGCAGGCCAGAGAATGCACGCATCCACTCGCCTTTTTCTCCAGCGGTCGAGTGACGTCGCCACGGCGAGAGCTAGCCGAATCACACAGGGCGCAGCGAGCGTGTAGCTGCGCCACGGCGAGCGAACGCACAGGAAAGCAACCAAGAGCGGATGGGCGGGTTCGCCCGTGCAGCGTGCCGACCCGGGGAGCCGGGTGAGAGCGGTGAGCAAAGACGCGCGCCACACACTCACACACACACACTCTCTCTCTGACACACACGCACATACGCTCTTGTGCCTCTGGCGCGCCGATGGGCTGCAACCAGCGTGTCAAGGAACGCCAGAACAGGGATCCCTTCTCGGTGAGCCGACCACGTGGCGTGGCATCGCGCGCGGGGCCCTGCTCAGACCTGCCTCCCCGACGCAGCGATGGGCAGCAGTCGCCGGCGCTGTGTGTTCCAGGCAGGGGGTGCCGCCAAGCACCGCGCACAGAGAGACACACACCAGTGCTGGTCGCGCCAGGAGCGCCGAAGGGGGGGGCCGTGCACCTCGAGGGGGGTCCACGGATCATGACCCGAGGCACGTGCGCGGCCCACCCGGGGGGGCCAGGGAACGCATTGAGAGACGAAGGGGGGGCCCTGAAATCTGGGAGATCTCGTGGCCATGGACAGCCCCGAGCACTACATACTTGCAGTGGTAGACAGCGTGGGCCCCAAGCAGTGCATGATTGCACCGTGGGCGTGCAATCCGTGGCGTGAGCAGCTGAGGTGCAAAGCTGTACGGCGTGAACTGAGGAGGTGACGGCTATGCGGTGTAAGCTATGCGGCAAAGGCTATGTCGTGCAGGCTAGGTGGTGTGAACTGTAGGTGGCGGCTACGCGGTGTAAGCAATGTTGCTCATGTAAGCTACGTTGTGAGATCTGTACATATAGAACGCGAGAGAGAGAGAGATATTCGGTGCAAGCTGTGCGCTGCAAGCTACGTCGACGTATGCGGTGTGACTCTGTGGTGAGAACGACTTCGCCTAAGATCAGAACACGGGGCGCCCACGAAGCGGCACGGGCGGCCACGTGCCGCAACCTCGGCATACCCCTCACGCGCGGGGCGCCCACGAGGCGCCCCCCCCAGGCGGCACGGGCGACAACGTGGCGCAATCCCGGCGTACCCCACGAGGCGTGGTGCGCCCGCGGGGCGCCTAGGCGGAAGCACTGGCCGCAGCGTGGCGCGCATAAGAATACCAGCCAGTCACCTTCACGAAGGAAAGTCGGACCCCCCTAGTGCAGGCACCGTGCGGGGAAGACAGGGGAGTCCCGCCAGAGGAAATCCTGGGGCTTGCCTGGGGACGACGCTTCCGGAGGTCCCCCAGGGCTTCCTCGGGTCACCAAGGCCATCGGGCGATCAGAAACTGCCGTTGGGGCACATGCTGACAGCCCGGTTTCTTCTTTGATGCACTTCGCACCCCTCCCAGACGCCCCAGATCGGGAGCGGCCAAGAGGGGGGTGTCCAAGAGGGGGGGGTGCAAATCATGACCGGCGGCATGTGCGCGGCCCAGCGGGGGGGCCAGGGACGTAATGTAATAAGAAGAGGCGCCATGAAATCTGGGGAAATATCATGGCCCCCGCCATGATATCCACCCCCCCCTAGTCATCACCCCCCTCTTTTCCGCCCCCGACCAGATGCTGGCGCCCAACCCTCCACCAGACCCGGGGCGGCGTGGCCGCGGGGCAGCCTGGACCCGGGGGGAGGTGAGCTGCGCGGACTCCACCAGCCGGATGATCTCCGCCAGCGTCGTGGAGCTGCCCACCGCGGTGACCTCCCGGGGGCGCCGCGACGGCAGATGGGGGCGAGGAGTGGCAGGAGGCCGTGGTCTTTCGTCGTCGTCGGACGTCGTCGTCGGAGGTCGTCCGTCGTTCGGGCGGCCTCCTCCTGCCATGGCGAAGCGCCCGCGTCGGCCTCGCCGAACCGCAGGCCACGTCCGCCCTGGGGAGGAGGAGGAGGAGGAGGAGGAGGAGGAGGAGGAGGAGGAGGAGGAGGAGGGGGAGGAAGAGGAGGAGGAGGAGGAGGAGGAGGAGGAGGAGGAGGAGGAGCCGCCGCCGTGTTTCCCCTGACGCTGCGGGGCGGCTCCGATGGCGCCTGCACCGGTGGCGCTGCAGGCCGTGGCGCGGCTGGCGCGCTGCAGTCGCTCGCCTGGCTGGCCGCGCTGCTCGCCTCCCGCGTGCTGGGTGGGGCGAGCAAAGCAATGCAAAGCTCATGAGAGCAAGGGACAAGCCATGCAATGCAGAGCCATGCAAAGCAAAGTAATGCAATGCAGAGCAACGCAAAGCAACTCAACGCCAATCCATGCAAAGCCAAGCAATGCAAAGTAATGCAAGCCAATGCAACGCAATGCAACGCAATGTAAAGCAATGCAACGCAATGCAACGCACTGCAAAGGACATGCAAAGCAATACAAAGCAATACAAAGCACTGCAAAGCAATGCGAAACGTGCAAAGCACTGCAAACAAATGCGACTGCAACGCAAACGCGTGCGACTGCACCGCAGAGCCATCCCGCAGCGGCGGGCGGCGACGGACGGCGACGAGCCGGCCGGCCCAGCACCGGGGCCCAGTGACCACGACCAGCGGCGCCGGGCGGCGGCGACGGGCGCCGGCGGGCGGCGAGGAGCGGGCCGGACCGGCACCAGGGGCTCAGGAAGACACGTTTTTGATCCGCGGGTCGAGAGCGCACCTCTTCCAGTCGAAGCTAAGCGGGCCGCGCGAAGCTTGAATGACGCAGAGAAGAGGAGGGAGGAAGCGGCGGAGCCTCAGAGCGAGGCCGAGAGGAGGCACCGAGCTCAGGAAGGCATGTAAGACCACAAGCAGTGTATGCGTCAGGTTCGCGTCGTGCCGACTTCGGCGCTGGTTTCTGACACCGCGGGGGTCGTGCAACCCTGAACGATCGGCCGTGTCCGAAACACGTCCAAATCGTTCCACTGCGAAAGATTCTGGGTCGCCCGCGGCGTTCAAAAATGAACGCCGCTGGCGGGGTCGCCGCCGGTCGACACGACACGAACCTTCCGTAAGCACTGTTCCGAGGAAAGGTGGGTGGGTTGATGGAGGCGCCTGAGCTCTTTCTGAAGCGCGACTCCTGTTCTGTTGCAGGGCAGCGGCATCTTACGCACAAAGCCGCACGAACGAGAGCAAGATGAACATGTGGATGCGAAGGAGTCGGAGAAGGCACGCGGGGCAGGCAGGGGTGGAATAGACGGTCGGTACACAGAGAGAGGGACGGATCGGGAAAGGGAGGAGGGAACAACTGGGAGGAGATGAAGGAGGGAGTAGGAAAGATGGATGATGAGCATAAAACAAGACAAAACAAACAACTGTCAAACATGCCAAAACACCAACGAGGAGAACAAGCGGGTGAAAATGGCGAGGATAATGGTGATGGAGAATGGTCATGGTGATGGTAACGGTGATGATGGTGATGACGATCATGATAGTGATGATGATGACGATGATGAGGATGGGGATGATGGTGGTGACGATGATGCTGATGATGATGATGCAGGCGTGAAGCAGGGAGGTGGAGTAGGAGGGGCATGATGGGCAGAAAAAAGAAGCACCAGTATGAAAACGCGGAGGAGGGCGCGGTGGTGATGATGATACTGATGATGATGGTGATGATGATAATGATGATGATCAGCATCATCATAATGAAGGCGTGAATCAGGGGGGGTACGAGGAGCACGATGAGCAGAAAGGAAAAGCGCCAGTAATAGAGCGCGGAGGGCGAGGTGAAGAGGGAGATGTTGATGATCATGATGATGGTGTCTTTAATGGTGATGGGGAGGAGGAAGGCGTGAAGCAGGTGGTTGGGTAGGAGAATAATGATGAGCAGAAAGAAGCGCCAGTAAGAGAGCGCGGAGGAGGGCGAGGTGAACATGGAGATGAGATTGGTCATGATAATCATGATGATGATGATCATGATAATGACGATACTGATGATGATGATGATGATGATGATGATGATGATGATGATGATGATGATGATGATGATGATGATGATGATGATGATTTTCCTGCCCGGCGAACCTCACGGTATGGCCTGCTTCGTACATGTTCATACGGTTTTAAGAAGATGCAATTAAAGCTGACGACAGCATCAGGATAGATGCTAAAGCCAGCATTCACACGCGACTGAGAGTCGAAGAAAAGTTTACGCTGTACGAGGATACGGTAGAGAGCTTCCACCACCTGCACGAGACCCTGGAGCTCTCCGAGGGTGACAGCGCCGTCACCCCAGAAAGTCGAGCCTTCGGCAACATTGTAGAAGATCGGCTGGCCAGACTGATCACAGAAGCGATCGACCCCTATGTGCCAACCGCTGGAGGCCAGGCCCGACTTGGAGCCCCCATCGAATTGGGCGGACACGAATTTGGTCTCCTGGAGAGGAAAAGGGGGAGGCGAATAAAACGCATGAGACTGTATACCCTCTAGAGCTTCGGAAGCAAGAGCGTCAGCTCGTTTGTTGAACTCCCTGAAGACATGCCTACACCAGTGACCAGTCCTTTCCCTGGGGGCCGCGAGGCCACCGGACCACAGTTTTTCGAGCCGAGTCTGAGCCGTGGCGACGAAGGGGACGTAGAAGCTATCATACATGCTCCCGCAGCCGTTAAGCCACTGAGCGATAAGCCTCGAGTCTTCTAAGATTTCAAGCCTACACGAAATGCTGTTCAACGCCAGGGGAGAGGAGGAGAGAGGTGGCTCAGGCGAGGCATCCCAGGACACGAGAGGTAGATCGACTTTGCGGCGCTTGACCACGTCCATCGGAGAGTTCAGACCCGTGGGAAGAGAACGGGGCTTGATCTCCGACTTCACTCGATCAGGAACGGCAAGGCCTATCCATTCGTACGCGTGCTTCACGAAGAGCCAGGACTTCGGGGTCGAAAAGAAAGAGAGGTCGCCGATGGAAAGAACCCACAGGCCCTCAAGAAAACCCAGGAAGACTTCATCCCACTGGCGTGCACGAGTATAGTGAGGTTCGTGTTTCCACTTACGTTTGTTCCGTGCATCTGAACCTTCGCCACTTGAGAGCATCTGCTGCACTGTTCTCCACTCAGCTGTACTTCTCCAGCACAAAACATCACGAAGAAACTCATGAGCACGGGAAGGGGGCGTCGTGGCATTGATGTGTCGAGGCACCGTTCTGGAATTAGCGAGAACGCAGCACGAAGGACACGAACACCCAGCGGGAGAAAACCCGCAGCAGCATACTGTCTTTTAGCAAAACGAACTGCACGTCTGAAATAGGTCACAGGGTCTTCTTGGGGACGACGTCGGAGGCGAGCGATTCTCCGTAGGTGATAGCCTTCCCATCGATCCAGTCTCAAAGCTAAGCCATGACTCCAGACCCAGGAACCACAGCCGTGACAGACAACAGGCACCACCCTCTTCTCGTATCGATCGAAGCGGACTCCCAACGGTACAGAGGTAGCTAGGTAGATCTTGGCGTCCTTCCAGAACGCCTGGGAGGCTTTCTGCAACCAGTGGCCCACTGCATCGGTAGTGTTGCCGTCGGGGGTCTGCCAAACACCCAAGACCTCGAAGCCCTCTGAGCGCGCGGAGAAGACCCAAGAGGTGGAGACCACGCCGAACGTGAGCGAGTCGCACATGGGGAAGATCGCATCGCTGGTGAAGAGCTCGAGAGACTCCTGCATCCAAGACAAACCATAACCCAACATGATGGAGGCGAGATCAACAAAGAGGCGGCGGACCAGATCCAAATAACTCGCAATCATTTAAAAAAAAAAAAAAAAAAAAAAAAAAAAAAAAAAAAAAAAAAAAAAAAAAAAAAAAAAACTGGCGAAGGACCCAACCATATGCAACTGTGAATACCGCAAGTGTGAATATGATTTTCGGCGGCGCTACCTCTGGATAGTGGAGACGCATGCGAACACCCCCACTGGGGCCTTCGGTGGAGCTCCCTATGGGGCTACGAAACGCTGCCCTGGGTGGGGGAACCGCATGCAGGCAGCCCCACTGGGGCCTTCGGTGGAGCTCCCTGTGGGGCCACGAAACGCTGCCCTGGGTGGGGGAACCGCATGCGGGCACCCCCACTGGGGCCTTCGGTGGAGCTCCCTCTGGGGCCACGAAACGCTGCCCTGGGTGGGGGAACCGCATGCGGGCACCCCCACTGGGGCCTACGGTGGAACTCCCTCTGGGGCTACGAAACGCTGCCCTGGTGGGGGAACCGCATGTGGACACCCCCACTGGGGCCTTCGGTGGAGCTCCCTATGGGGCTACGAAACGCTGCCCTGGGTGGGGGGGGCGCATGTGGACACCCCCATTGGGGCCTTCGGTGGAGCTCCCTCTGGGGCTACGAAACGCTGCCCTGGGTGGGGGAACCGCATGTGGACACCCCCACTGGGGCCTTCGGTGGAGCTCCCTCTGGGGCTACGAAACGCTGCCCTGGGTGGGGGAACCGCATGTGGACACCCCCACTGGGGCCTTCGGTGGAGCTCCCTCTGGGGCTACGAAACGCTGCCCTGGGTGGGGGAACCGCATGCGGACACCCCCACTGGGGCCTTCGGTGGAGCTCCCTCTGGGGCTACGAAACGCTGCCCTGGGTGGGGGAACCGCATGCAGGCAGCCCCACTGGGGCCTTCGGTGGGGCTCCTGTGGGGCCACGAAACGCTGCCCTGGGTGGGGGAACCGCATGCGGGCACCCCCACTGGGGCCTACGGTGGAGTTCCCTCTGGGGCTACAAAACGCTGCCCTGGGCGGGGGAACCGCATGAGGGCAGCCCCACTGGGGCCTACGGTGGAGCTCCCTCTGGGGCTACGAAACGCTGCCCTGGGTGGGGGAACCGCATGTGGACACCCCCACTGGGGCCTTCGGTGGAGCTCCCTATGGGGCTACGAAACGCTGCCCTGGGTGGGGGAACCGCATGTGGACACCCCCACTGGGGCCTTCGGTGGAGCTCCCTATGGGGCTACGAAACGCTGCCCTGGGTGGGGGAACCGCATGTGGACACCCCCACTGGGGCCTTCGGTGGAGCTCCCTATGGGGCCACGAAACGCTGCCCTGGGTGGGGGAACCGCATGCGGACACCCCCACTGGGGCCTTCGGTGGAGCTCCCTATGGGGCCACGAAACGCTGCCCTGGTGGGGGCATGGGGCCTTCGGTGGAGCCCCCTCTGGGGCTACGAAACGCTGCCCTGGGTGGGGGAACCGCATGTGGACACCCCCACTGGGGCCTTCGGTGGAGCTCCCTCTGGGGCTACGAAACGCTGCCCTGGGTGGGGGAACCGCATGCGAACACCCCCACTGGGGCCTTCGGTGGAGCTCCCTATGGGGCCACGAAACGCTGCCCTGGGTGGGGGAACCGCATGCGAACACCCCCACTGGGGCCTTCGGTGGAGCTCCCTATGGGGCTACGAAACGCTGCCCTGGGTGGGGGAACCGCATGTGGACACCCCCACTGGGGCCTTCGGTGGAGCTCCCTATGGGGCTACGAAACGCTGCCCTGGGTGGGGGAACCGCATGTGGACACCCCCACTGGGGCCTTCGGTGGAGCTCCCTCTGGGGCTACGAAACGCTGCCCTGGGTGGGGGAACCGCATGTGGACACCCCCACTGGGGCCTTCGGTGGAGCTCCCCATGGGGCCACAAAGCGCTGCCCTGGGTGGGGGAACCGCATGCGAACACCCCCACTGGGGCCTTCGGTGGAGCTCCATATGGGGCTACGAAACGCGTGAGAGGTGTGCCGAGAGCAGAGGCAAGGAGGGGGAGGAGGGAGGAGGAGAGGAAGGAGGGGAACGCGGGGCACCGTCTCTTCAAAACGAGGACCCAACACCACAGGATGGTTGGGGAGAAAAAAAAAAAAATCCGCTCATACCAGATGGTTGTAGAGACTATCTGAAATAATGATACCAATGCCGTCCTGAGTCCAAGCATCCATCACACGAAATAGAAGTAGACACACGATCAGATTCCACAGAAACGGCGTCTCCACACCGCCCTGCTTGCCACTTTTACTGAAGGGTATAGCCCCTGGCGTCTTGATGCCCTGGAAGACTGGCTTCACCACGTTGAAGAGCTGCCCCCTCAAGATGGCCGCCATGGGCTGTGGGTGAAGGCGACGGCGTCGCAGTCGCATGGCATCGGTCATGAGGTCGAACGCGATCTTGTCGAAGGCCCCCTGCACGCCCCCCTTCGCGGCACACAGCGGGCACTGAAGGCGCCACTCACGCGAGCGAGCACATGACTGTTGAAGTCCACCAGCCAGCATATCCACTGAGAGTTCTTCTTCATAGCCAAAGATGCAAGCACCAGCCCATGAACGAGGAGGAGGTGTAAGACGCGCCAGTATCACAAGGCACGATGTGCACCATTTCTGGAGCATGTCCAGCAGACTGATACCACGGAAACTGGCCAATGAAATGGGCGACGGAACCTTCTCAATGAAGAACATAACGATAGTGCTCCACGACTCGCTGCTCTGAACGAACGACCCCGAGTAGCGTTCGCTAAATAGATGACCTATGATGTAGCAGACCGAGATAGGCAACAGGGCGATCATCTCCCCGACGATTTTCGATGTGCCCCCTGGAGCTTTGCCCGGGTTCAATTTTGCACGGGCCCTTAAGACGATGCCGATCGAGAGTTTCGGAGCGCGACGACCGTCGACGCGCGCGCCTCGAGCTTCGACGGCGAGTTGATGATAACGAACGTTATGCTTTAAGTCTGTCTCGTTCGGGCCGGTGCATTTGTCCGCTCAGCGCCGATCGACCTCTTCCCCCCATTCTGCATGATCTTTTGAGGGCGCCCCAGCGCACTCCAGACTAGGGATCTCGGCAAACGTGTCTGACTGACGGCTGGCCTCGAGCGCTCTCCACCTCTTGCGAAGAAGCCGCTCGCGACGACGGCGCCGTCTCCCAGCAGAACCTGGAGGCGCCTCTTTCGACTGCAGCTCGGCCAGACGTAGATCATGAGGTTTAGCCTGAAGGACCCTGGACCTCGAGGACTTGGTAGAAAACTTGATGGCCATAGCAGCAGTCTCGAAACACCCTGAAACTTTCTCCAGGGAAGACTCCAGCGTGCCAGGTGCACAAAATCCATCGTGCCATAGACTCGTCGAGACCTGGTCCAGGAAGAGCGCGGAGTCATTCTCAGAGGTGGGCTTCCAGCCCGCCGAGCTACGTTGAAACTCAGCTTTGCCAATAGCGACATCACCCGGCACTCCCAAGGACACGTGGACAGGATCGCGATCACTGCTGGCCCACTTGTCTTCCTTTCGGACCCAGCCCCGATGAGAAAGCGCACTGGAAACCAAAACAAAGTCGATCTGAGTATATCTCTGCCGCCCCCCCCCAGGGACGTCGGGTGAACCAGCCACTCTGAGAGAGCCAGGCCCTAGCCATCAGCAGATCAAAGCGTTCCAAAACACTGAGGAGTAGGAGACGACATCGCTCGTAGGGATCATTCGTACGAGAAGGGGGACGACGTTGCACATGAGGGCCCACTCTGCCGCGCCAGTCTGCAGCTGGCTCCGCATTGGCATCCAGGCCCACCACGAGAAAGCGGACTCCACTGGCCTTCAGCTTCGCGAGGACAGCGACCCATGAGACTACCGTGCATTCAAACTCGGCAAGGCTGGCATCTTCAGAGGCATAGGGGAGGTGGCAGGAGACGAAACCCCAGGGGCCCAAGCGAACCCAAGAGATCCTGTCGGAGCACTCCCAATCAGAGACTTCCTGTTCGAGAGAGGAGGGAATAGAGATAGCTGTGCGGTGACCACTGCCGTGAAAAATGAACGCAGCCAGGCAACTCGACATCGACTTGCACCCGCTCAACCTCTTGAAAGAAACCAATGCGCTGAGCCAACTTTAGATCCCCACAAAGTTCGGCAAAGGTATTGGAGGTACTCTTGTTGAAATTCCAGGTAACAACTCTCAACGAACTCCAGGCAGAAGAGAACGTCCTTCTCGAGGATACAGAACGGGAAGATCAGCGGCAGGCCTCGACCATCATCGGCGGCGTGAGCGAGTCCTTAATATTCTTGAGCACCTCCGCATAGACCTGCCATCCCTCCGCAGGAGACCACAGCGCGAGCGTCTTGATCTCATCCATCTTCAGCCTGACGACCAGGGGCGTCTTGCTCCACAAGATTTGGAACTGGTCTTTCCGCAGGCCCTGCTCCAGGAGAAAGCGTGTGGCCTTGCCTCCCGCAGTGTGGAACTGCCTGCGGTCGGGCGCCACCTCGACTCCAGAGAAGACGCGCTTGCCTTTGAGCATGTGCAAGCGGCCCTCATCGAACATCTTCATGAGCGAAGAGCGGAGACCCCAAGCGCCATTGTTGCGCTCATCCCTCGCAGCCTCACTCAATACCAACAATAGTTTAGCATTCAGCTCCTGCCGCTCGGCCTTCTGAATAGAAAGTTCCCAATCCACTTTGTCCGGTTCTTTCTGTTCCAAGCCCTACTTCAAGCTCAGGAGGTAAGCCTTGGCCTCAGAGCCAAGGAGACATGAGCGATCCGCGGGCCTCCCGAAGTCATCGAACTCGCTGACGCCTTGATCTCCACGAAACTGGCCTTGAAGGGGCCACCCGCCGAACTGCCGTTGACGTGCGAGCCACCACCCATACTACCAGGAACAGTAGATGCAATGTCTAGTTTGGCGGCCGAGAGAGTTTCCCTCGCCACCTTCAACGCTTCTGATGCGTCCTTCCTTGCTGCAGCCGTCTCCGTCTAGGCCTCGGTGTCAACCTGCTTCGCCTCACGAGTTTCATTCTGAACGTTTCGTACACAGCGGTGAGTACCGGAACACAACTTGAATAAATCCTGCAGAGACATTCTCCTCTTCTTCTTCCATATCCGATCCATCCAGCAAATCAGCTGCGTTGAGAACAGATGCGACCCTTTTCGCCATCCTGCGATAACACTCTGATACTAAGAAGGTGTAAGTAAGGGGTCAGAGAGAGAAACTTCGGCCGAACCACAACCCCTCGGCGAGGGCTGCACAAACCACGCCCCTCAAGGACACCCTCGAGCCCAAATGGCTTGAGCCGATGATGAGGATGAGGATGAGGATGATGACGATGATGATGGGGATGAAGAGGAGGAGGGGGAGGAAGAGGAGGAGGAGGAAGAGGAAGAGGTGGAGGAGAAAGAGGAGGAGGCAAAGGATGAAGGAGGGCGCGGGAGGCGAGCGGACGCTCGAGGATCAGGACTTTACATTTCTCCTCCTCCTCCTCCTCCTCCTCCTCCTCCTCCTCCTCCTCCTCCTCCTCCTCCCCTCCTCCTACCCCTCCTCCTCTACCTCCTCCTCCCACCTCCTTTTCATCCTCCGCCTCCTCCTCCCCCGCCCACCCTCTCCCCCAAATGCTGCCGCAGCGCCACGACGCGATCCCCGCCCGCGCCGCGCGCGCAGCTGCCGCCCCACGGGCGGCGACCGTCGCTGCGCGCCGCGGGGCCCGCAGGCAGCCGCCCGCAGGACGTTGCCAAGAGGGGGGAGAGAAGGAGGGTGGACTCAGGAGGAGGAGGAGGAGGAGGAGGAGGAGGAGGAGGGGGAGGAGGAGGAGGAGGAGGAGGAGGAGGAGGAGGAGGAGGAGGAGGAGGAGGGAGGAGGAGGGGGGGGGAGGAGAGAGGGAGGCGGAGGAGGAGGAGGAGGAGGAGAGAAGGGGGGGCGGAGGAGGAGGAGGCGGAGGAGGAGGGGAAAGGAGGAGGAGGAGGAGGAGGGGGAGCAGGAGGAGGGGAAAGGAGGAGGGGAAAGGAGGAGGAGGGAAAAAGGAGGAAGCAGAGCGGCGGGGCCGCCCGGTAGAGGTAATGCACGTGGTATCCGCGGTGTTCGTCCCAGTTTTCAGGCCGGCCCGTGTCGCCGTTGCCCCCGTCTTCGCACAGGCAGGTCTGTGCGGTTCGCTCGGGTAGTCCTTGTAGTATGCGCCTTGCTCCGGTCGCACGATGTGTCGGACGCCGCCTCACCGTTGAACGACAGCTCGGGGAAGGCGGCGACGCCTGGTTGCCCCTCGGCGGTTGCCAGAGCGTATGTCCTCTCGAGTACGAAATCGTTGAGCATCATGTCGCCGTACCACACGGTGCGAGCTTCGGCACAGAACTCTGTGCTGAGCTTCTTCTTGGGGCAATCGCCAAACATCTCCGGGTTGCCTACTCGGACGCAGATGTCGGTGGAGCCTCCGCGGGAGAAAAAAAAACAAAAAAAAAAAAAAAAAACAAAAAAAAAAATCGCGCACCGTTCGCGTCGTACGGGCCCATAGCCCCCTCCTGGCCGTTCAGGCTTGGCTCGAGGTGTCCGACGAGCCGCGCTGTCTGCACTAGGAGTTCGACTTGTTGCTAACGTAGCTATGCATGAAGTCATCGTAGCTTTGCTGGCGCCCCTTCTGGTTGCCCGTGTAGCTGCGCCAGTGGCCCTCGTAGCTCTGGCTGCTCCGGACATGCTCCGGGTAGCTGTGTGTGGTCCTCGTGGTTTTGCTGGTGGTCCTCGTGCCTATTATGGTGGCCCTTGCAATTCTTGTTGTTTCTCTCGCAGCTCTGCGCTCTGCCCAGGTAGCTCTCCTTGTGGCCATCGTAGCTTTGCCGCTGGTCTTCGTGGCTGCGCCTCTGCTTGTGGCCCCCGTAGCTGCGCCGGTGGCCCTCGCAGCTCTGCGCGTTGCCCTTGAAGTTCTGCTTGTGGCTGACGTAGCTTTCTGGGTGGTCCAAGTAACAGCGCCGGTGTCCCTAGAGGCTCTGCAGGTGTCTCTGCTGGTGGCCCTCGTTGGATTCCAAAAAAACAAAAAAACAAAAAAACCTCCCTTGAACGAAGGATTGCAAAAAAAAACCTACTTGCACGAAGGATTGCAAAAAAGGATTGCAATCCTTCGAACGAAGGATTGCAATCCTTTTTTGCAATCCTACTTGCGGCCCTCGAAGTTCGGCTGGTGGCCCGCGTAGCTCTTCCTGTGGCAGGCGACACTCGGCTGGCGGCCCTCGCAATGTTGTGCTGGTGGTCCAAGTGGCTCTGCAGGTGGCCCTCGTAGTTCTGCGTGCTGCTTTCAAGAATCTGCGTCTGGCCCTCGAAGCCCTGCTGGTGGTCCTCGAAACTCTGCGGGTGGCTCTAGTGGCTGCGCTGGTCGCCCTCGAATCTCCTTTTGGTGGCCCGCGTAGCTCTGCTGGCGGTCCTAATGGGGCCGCCGGTGGTCCTCGCAGTTTCGCGCGTTGTCCGCGAAATTATATATGTGGAAGTCGTTGCTCTGCGGGTGGTCCCAGTAGCTCTGTTGGTGGCCACTGGTGCTCCGCTAGTGGCCCTGGCAGCTCTACTGGTTGCCTCGGTAGCTCCGGTTGTGGCTCTCGCAGCTCTGCCTGAGGCATTCGTAGCCCTGCTGGTGGTCGTCGCAGTTCTGCGGGTGACCTTTGTAGCTCTGCTGTGGCCCTCGTAGCTTTGCTGGCGGCCCTCGTAGGTCCACTGGTGGTCCTCGTACTTCTGGGTGTTGCCACTCTTCGGCAGACACCCAAGTCTCCTTCCGTTCGCCCCTGCGGTGAGAATCGGATTCGTCGGCTGCCAAGTCGTAGCGTTCCGCTTCCTGGTTGCCCTCGGGAACCTTCCTTGGCCTCCGTGGCCTGGTCGGCGCAACGTTCCTCGCGATCCTATTTCCGATGGCCTCCGTCGCGAAGCCAGACAGAGTCAGCGCGTCAGGGAGCTGGGCGTCAGTAGGCCCGTCGCGGTTCTCCAGCAAGACGTGCCGGTCGTAGGAGAAGGCGGAGTCGCCTTCGTAGACGCGCGGCTGAAGGACGAAGGCCTGGGCAGGCAGTTTCAGCCAATGCCACGGTGTTGCTCCTTTGTCGTACCCTCTTCCTCCTCCTCCTCCTCCTCCTCCTCCTCCTTCTCATCATCATCATCATCATCATCATCATCATCATCATCATCATCATCATCATCATCATCATCATCATCATCATCAGCATCAGCAGCAGCATCATCATCATCAGCAGCAGCATCATCATCATCAGCAGCAGCATCATCATCATCAGCAGCATCATCAGCATCATTATCAGCATCATCATCATCAACATCATCATGTTCATCATCTTCCTCCTCCTCCTCCTCGTCCTACTCCGCTCCCTTTCCTGGTAGGTCGGGATCTGTTGTCTGGCCTGCAAGAGGCGCCATAATGAATGCGGCCGTGGCGATGGCCATAATGTGCCAGGGTGTGCGTGAAGCCCGTGTCGGATGAGGTACCCCTCTTGCTTTCGAGTCGTATCTACTCTCGCCCGTGTTGTTCTGGCTGCAGTTGGTCTCAGCATGCTTGCTGGAGCGTCGACACGTAGAGTGGCTAGGCTTCATAAGCCGTTTGGCTTATGTAGGTACATGAGTCTGTCGCGTCGGTCTTGAGGATGTTCACGTGGGTCGTGATGCACATCACGCTGATGCTGATGATGCTTCAATAGATCATGATGTATTTCACGTGGATCGTGAAGTATCTGGCCGCGAATGTATCGCACGGCCCGCAGTCGGCCGCGTGGCGGACAGCGCGCTCGATCCGCCCGATGTCCCCCCTTCCGCGGGTGGTGGGGAGCACGAGGGCACCGGGGCCGGATTGGACCTCCTCCTCACCCTCTTCCTCCTCCTCCCTGCTCCTCCTCGTCTCGGTCGCCTCCTCCTCCTCCTCCTCCTCCTCCTCCTCCTCCTCCTCCTCCTCCTCCTCCCCCTCCTCCTCCTCTCGTCCTCCTCCTCCAAGAGGAGGCCCCACTCCCCTCGTCTTGCTTGCCCTGCCCCAACTCTCCCGCTATCGTTCGCGCAGAGATGATACACATGGCCTCTTGCCGAAGGACGACGTCCCCTCGCCGTGCGGGTGCAGACGGAGCATCAGCGACATCTTCCAAATCGCACGATGGCCCCCAAAAGCTGACACTTGGCACAAGCCGGAGCACCAAAAGGTGCCGGCAGACAGAAGGACCCCCCGCGGAGCATCCCCTCGCCCTGACAGGTCCCCGCGGGGCCCCCGAGGCGGGGTGGGGGCCTCTACCAGCGCGTTGCCCCTCCTCCTCCTCAACCAGAGAGATATTACTCCTCCTGCCCCTCCTCCTCCTCCTCCTCCTCCTCCTCCTCCTCTCGCCCTCCTCCTCCAAGAGGAGGCCCCACTCCCCTCGTCTTGCCTGCCCTGCCCCAACTCTCCCGCTATCGTTCGCGCAGAGATGATACCGATGGCCTCTTGCCGAAGGACGACGTCCCCTCGCCGTGCGGGTGCAGACGGAGCATCAGCGACATCTTCCAAATCGCACGAGGGCCCCCAAAGGCTGGCAATTGGCACAAGCCGCAGCACCAAAAGGTGCCGGCAGACAGAAGGACCCCCCGCGGAGCATGCCCTCGCTCTGACAGGCCCCCGCGGGGCCCCCGAGGCGGGGTCGGGGCCTCTATCAGCGCGTTGCCCGTCCTCCTCCTCAACAACCAGAGAGATATTCCTCCTCCTGCCCCTCCTCCTCCTCCTCCTCCTCCTCTCCTCCTCTCTACTCCTCCTCCTCCACCTCCTCCACCTCCCTCCCCCTCCGCCTTCTCCTCCTCCTCCACCTCCACCTCCACCTCCTCCTCCTCCTCCTCCTCCTCCTCCTCCTCCTCCTCCACCTCGACCTCAACCTCAACCTCCACCTTGTCCTCCTCCTCGACCTCCACCTCCACCTCTATCTGCACTCACCTCCTCATTCGCCTCCTCCTCATCCTCAATCCTCCTCTCCCCTCCTCCTCCTCCTCCTCCTCCTCCTCCTCCTCCTCCTCCTCCTCCTCCTCCTCCACCTCTCGGGCGCCTCCTCCTCCTGGAGGCCCCTGGCCTCCCCTGCCAAGGCAGATTCAAGGGAGGCCAGACCACCAGCAGGAAGCCTAACTTCGTTTCCGTCCCTTCCTCCAGGTCCCAACCAACAGTACCCTTCCTTCCCTTCATTCCTCCTGATCTCAACCATCAATATCCTTCTTTCCCTTCATTCCCGTCCTCCTCGTCTCAACCATCGATCTCCTCCGCCTCCACCCGAAGCCGAAACGGGCTGGGACAAAACGGACCGAAGCCGAAACATGCCGAGGAAACCAGGTCGGAGCCGAAACGGGCCAAGACGAATCGGGCCGGAGCCGGAACGGGCGGGGACAAACCGGGCCAAAGCCGAACCGGGCTGGACCGAAACGGGCCAACATCGATAGAGACCGATGAAGCCCAAACGGGGCCAGAGCCGAAACGGGCCGAGGCCGAAAGCAGCCTCTTCCCGCAGGGCGCCTACGGCGGGGTGGGGGCCTTCACCAGCGCGTTGCCCCTCCTCCTCCTTCTCCTCCTCCTCCTCCTCCACCTCTCCTACTCCTCCTCCTCCTACTCCTCATCCTCTCCTCCTCACCCTCCTCATCCTCCTCCTCCTCCTCCTCCTCCTCCTCCCCTCCTCCTCCTGCATCGCGCTGTCCCTCCTCCTCCTCCGCCTCCGCCCCCTCCGCCTCTCAACCTCCTCCTACCCAACCTCAAACCTTCCACCTCCATCCTCCTCCTCCTCCTCCTCCTCCTCCTCCTTTCATCCTTCTCCTCCTTCTCCTACTCCCCCTCCTCCTCCTCCTCCTCCTCCGTAGCCATTTTGGCTCAAGCACAGGTGGGCGGGGCGCGTGGTACCATCTTTTGGCTCCTACTCGCTCGCGCTAGCCCAGCTTCCCGCCTTCTCGTCGGCGCTTGGGGGACATCAGGGCGTCTGGACCGTGTTGGGAGTCGTTTGCTCACAACGGTATCGTCCAGCCTTTCTTGGTGACGAAGGGGAGCGAATTCACGATTTCAAGTTTCATTATTCCGGGGCTTTGGACACAGACAAAACAAGCTGGTGGGTATCACTACGGGTTTCGCGCGGTGCCGCTTCTCCAGTTTGGGCTGCATGTGGTGTAGCTTTGGAATGCTTCAGCATGGGCTCATTTCGTCAGCTATCGTTTGGGCATCTCCCAGCTCCGCCAGGGGAGGGTATGTCTTTCGGTTTCTGGTGTTGGGGCCTCCATTTTTTGTGCGTCAAGCTTGAGCCAGACATCATCAGCTATAACGCTGGGATCTCCCATCTCCGCCAGGGGAGGGTATTTCAGTTGCTTTTGGTGGTTGTGGTTCGCTTTCTTCGTGCAGTGTTTCAAGTTGGATGCAGAAGGCTCGGCTGGAAGGAATGAACAGTTTGGGTGGTATGTTTGGCTGCGTTGCTGTCTTGCGAGGCTGTCTGCGGAGGAGGCGATCTTTATGAAATACGTGAGAGGTAGCCCGTTGACCTGCGGAGAGGGCCGAATCGAGCCAAGTCCGTTTCAGTTTAGCTTGTTATGCTTCGTTTGTTGGGGTGCCAATCGAATTTGGAGGGATTCGCTATGTGACAACGCTTTGCGCTCCATAGACTTCGTTGTCGGGTTCTTCATGTACCTTCTGCTGAGGTTATTGTACTGAGTCGTCTCGTTCGCGGGTATGCTCAGAGGGTGGCCTTAGCGTAATTGATTATGTCACTCTTGTGATGGCGGTGTCCTCGTGTCCTCCTCCTCCTCCTCCTCCTCCTCCTCCTCCTCCTCCTCCTCCTGCTCCTGATCCACCATTGTGTTGTCCCTCCTCCTCCTCCTCCTCCT
>CAUYUJ010019863.1:166895-169372 GCA_963575745.1 Prorocentrum cordatum | reverse complement strand
AGTAGTAGTAGTAGTAGTAGTAGTAGTAGTAGTAGTAGTAGTAGTAGTAGTAGTAGTAGTAGTAGTAGTAGTAGTAGTAGTAGTAGTAGTAGTAGTAGTAGTTAGTAGTTAGTAGTAGTAGTAGTAGTAGTAGTAGTAGTAGTAGTAGTAGTAGTAGTAGTAGTAGTAGTAGTAGTAGTAGTAGTAGTAGTTTAGTAGTAGTAGTAGTAGTAGTAGTAGTAGTAGTAGTAGTAGTAGTAGTAGTAGTAGTAGTAGTAGTAGTTAGTAGTCGTAGTAGTAGTCGTAGTTAGTAGTCGTAGTAGTAGTAGTAGTCGTAGTAGTCGTAGTAGTCGTAGTAGTCGTAGTAGTAGTAGTAGTAGTAGTAAGTTGTTGTAGTAGTAGTTCGTATCGTTGTTGTTCAGTAGATTAGTAGTAGATAGTAGTAGGTAGTAGTAGTAGTAGTAGTAGTAGTAGTATGTTGAGGAGGGGAGGAGGAGGGGAGGAGGAGGAGGAGGAGGAGGAGGGGGCGGAGGAGGAGGAGGAGGAGGCGAAGGGGAGAGGGGAGGCGGGAGGATGGAGGAGAGAGGATAGAGGAAGCAGGGAGGAGGCCCAGATCTCAGAGCATGTGTTTTTTTTGTGTGAATCCTTTGAGTTCGGCATTGGAAGCCGCTTTCGGGCCCCGTGGCCATCAAACACGGGCCCAGGGAGCAACACCACCACTCCTGGAAGGGGTCGGGAGATCTTGGGCCGCGGATTGAAAGACACCATATCAGAGGATGCCGTGGGGGAGGGAGGGAGGGAGGGGAGGATGAGGAGAAGGAGGGAGGAGGAGGAGGCAGGAGGGATCACGAGCGGCGAACATGTTCATATCCACGCCCTCGCAGTCTGGATCCCCGGAGCTGCGATCATGCGTATGCGCGGTCGCATGGAGACTTCCCGCACGGGGCATTAGCGAGAACACGCCCCGTATCCACGGGGCCGCGGCTCAAGGGCCCAGCCCGCGAGTCTGTGGATACGCGTATGTTTCCCGCCCAAGGATGGAGTGATGGATGGATGGGTGGATGGATGGATCTATCAATATTTATCGGCATCTGCATGCATACATGTATATATACACATCCAAATGCATATACACATATCTACATATACATGCACATATGGTATGATGTATATCTTTGTGTATACACACATATGTATGTATGTATGTATGTATGTATGCATGCATGCATGCATGCATGCATGCATGTATGTATGTATGTATGTATGTATGTATGTATGTATGTATGTATGTATGTATGTATGTATGTATGTATGTATGTATGTATGTATGTATGTGTGTGTGTATGTATGTATGTATATATGTATATATGTATGTATATATCGCGAGTGAGAGAGAGAGAGCGAGCGAGAGAGGACGGGGAGGGGGAGAGGGAGGAGGGAGGATGAGGATGACGGGGAGAGGGAGGAGGGAGGGGGACGTTCATAGGAGGAGGGAGGGAGGAGGGAGGAGGAGGAGGGAGAGGGAGCAGGGAGAGGGAGGAGGGAGGAGGGAGAGGGAAGAGGGAGGAGGGAGGAGGGAGGATGAGGAGGAGGGGGAGAGGGAGGAGGGAGGACGGGGAGGGAGGACGGGGAGAGGAAGGAGGGAGGAGGACGTTCATATGCACCGTTGTACAATGCATTGTTGTTTGGTGGGTCTCTCACCCATGTTTTCGATTGGCCTGCAACGTGTTGCCATCGCAGGGCTGTGCGTTCCCATGCATGGCGTTGCATTCAGCGCTTCGCGTCTCACCGCATTCCATGTGCACTGCAGCGCGTGACTGCCCCCTCAGATGGGCGAAGCGCGACTAGGGACGAGTGCCTCCCTCCTACCCCCCCCCTCTGACGGCGGACGCTGGCTCTGGGCGTAGCCCCAGAAGCCACCTCCTCCACCGCCTCCTCCTCCTCCTCGTCCTCCTCCTCCTCCTCCTCCTCCTCCTCCTCCTCCTTCTCCTCCTTTCCTCCTCCTCCTCCTCCCCCTGGGTTGGGCTCTTCCCGAGCTCGGCTCCCCTGCCTCGTTCCCCCCAGGAGGAGGAGGAGGAGGGAGGAGGAGGAGGAGGAGGAGGGAGGAGGGAGGAGGAGGAGGAGAGGAGGGAGGAGGGAGGAGGGAGGAGGGAGGAGGGAGGAGGGAGGAGGGAGGAGGAGGAGGGAGGAGGGGGAGGGAGGAGGGAGGGGGGAGGAGGGAGGAGGGAGGAGGGAGGAGGGAGGAGGGAGGAGGGAGGAGGGAGGAGGAGGAGGAGGAGGAGGAGGAGGAGGAGGAGGAGGAGGAGGAGGAGGATGGAGGAGATGAGGAGGAGGAGGAGGAGGAGAGGAGGAGAGGGAGAGGGAGAGGGAGAGGAGAGGGAGGAGGAGGAGGAGGAGGAGGAGGAGGAGGAGGAGGCGGAGGAGGAGGCGGAGGCGGAGGCGGAGGCGGAGGCGGAGGAGGAAGAGGAGGAGGAGGAGGAGGAGGAGGAGGAGGAGGA
>CAUYUJ010019863.1:151895-164395 GCA_963575745.1 Prorocentrum cordatum | reverse complement strand
TGCCCCAGCCCCTCGCGTTCCAGCTCCGCGGCAGCGACGGCCTCGTCGAGGGCGGCGTCCTCGTCCTCGCCGCCGCCTGCACCGACGAGCTGTTCCTGACCGCGCAGCGCGGGATCCGAGGAGCTGCTGGCCTCGGCCGCCGTGCTCTCTCTCAAGTCCGTGCCTCGCCAGGTGGCCTCTGAAGTGCTTCTGCACCGCCGCAGCCGCCGAGCGCTCCCCGTCGTCCTTCATGCGTTGCCTGTCCCAGCGGGCCGCCTCCTCGGCCGCCACGCGCTGAGCCAGATCCCAGCACCTGCCAGTACTTGAATGTCCCCTGCGCCGCCTCGATGCGCTGTGCCAGTCGCACGAGTCCTGCGTGTCGCAGCTCGCCTTTACGCCAGCAGTCTTCTCCTCCACGACCGCGGCGTCAGGAGGTGCGTCCACGTGCTGCCGAAGGGCAGCTCCAGCGGCGCCGCCCCAGGAAGCCCCAGCGCCTGTGCCTATCACCTTCTCCTCCACGATCTCCATGTGCCCGTCGTTGGTTTCCTGCGCGTCGCAGTCCGCCTTCACGCCAGCGCCCTTCTTCACCACGCCCGCGACGTCCAGAGGCGCGCCCACGCGCCAACGAGGCGCAGCGCCAGCGGCGCCGCCCCAGGAAGCCCCAGCGCCCACCTCCTCCTTCACGGCCGTCACCTCTGCTGCCGACTGCCCGAGAGGCACGGCGAGGACCTCGCGACGCCGCCCCCCCCATGCCGCCGCACGGAGCCGCGGGGCAGGCAGCGAGGCCTCGGCCAGCCCCTGGTTCGTGCGACCCGTGGAGGGCCACGCCGACGCGCGGCACCACGCCTGCCGGCCACAAGCCGGCACGCGCCGGGCGCCTCGGGACGGCAGCTCCCGGGCCATTCTGTGACTCGCACCGGCTGGCCGCTGCGAAGTGGTGCACGCTTGGCGGCGGCCTCGGAGCGCGCCCGCCCTGGAGCCAACATGGCTCGAGCCAACACGGCCACGGGAGCGGGGAGAGGAGGAAACAGAAAGAAAGCTCATGGAGTTCATGCCGTCTGGCACCGAAACGCCCTGCACCTTGCAGCCTCGAAAATTGGGCTGGGAGGGGCTGGGATCCAGCGCGAGAGAACTCTGAGAGGCCTTACAACGACCAGCCACTGTACCACTACCAGCGCCCTCAGCTCGAGGCTGCACTGCCCCGCTCAGAGGCACCCCTCGGAGAGATTCGCCCTCCCTGGGGGCCCCCTGGGGGACCAGACGACCTTCCCCGCCCCCTCCCCCCCGTCCCGTTAGGGCGCGCCAAAACTACAGTGGGAGGCACCTGCCCCCGCACCGCCTGAGAACTCTCCAAAACTGCTGGGACCTTCCCCTGAGCCCTTAATTCTAAAAATCTTACGCTTCTGCCGCCGGGATGCCGTGCAAGGAAGAGGAGGAGGCCGAAGGAGCGGGGCTTCGAGAGAGCTGGGCGCATGAGCCTGCTGGCCCCTGCTCGGGGCTACTGTGCCTCACTTCGACACCATCGCGGCGAGGAGGCGGCCCGCGTCCCTCTCCAGCGGCCCTTTGGGAGCTGCTCCCACGCGCCTCTTGGCCCCCTGCTTCACCATAATGGCGTCGAACAGTTTGGTGAACACCTGCATGTCCGAGGCGAGCTGAATCCGGCCCTTGTCTTGCAGCACTCCCTCCGGCCCCTTGTTGCGCCTCCACTTTAAGTAGGGCACCCTCTCCGCGATCTTCAGGGGCTCCAGCGTGACGATCACATTCTTCCAGAAGTCCATCAGCGGGGCTTTGTGCTCGCCCCGCTCCTGCTTGCCGGCCCACTGGAGGAATGCCACAAAGACGTGGACATGTGGGGGCCCCCGCGACTCGAAGTCGGGACTCCCGCCCTCCTGCCTCTCCTTCCTGAGCCGCTCGCTCTCGGTGTTGTAGTCCTTCCCCGCCGCCTCGAGGGCCAGGCCCACGTGCTCGTCGCCCTTGAGGTCTACCTCCCAGGTGCGGTACACGGTGCCGACGACCTCGGCCAGGCAGCGCGAGTCCGAGAGCACGAGCTTGGTTAGCACCACGAGGAGCTCGCGCATGGCCGCGTCGCCCCCCTTCTTCGCCGCCGCCGCGATCTCCTTCCGGGCTACCTTGGCCTCGGCGGCGGCGTCGTCGCGAGACTCGGGGCCCCTTTTCTTCATCCAGGCTGGGGTCTCCATGGCGGCTGTGAGCGAGGCCTCTCGCGCGAGGGAGCGCCACGGGCGCCGGCAGGTGCTTGACGAGATGGCTACAGAGCTTGTCCTCGTCTGCAGCCGTGACCTGGCATATACGACACTCGAGCGACGATGGCGGCGCTGCCGCCCTCGGAGGAGGAGGAGGAGGATGGGGAGGAGGAGGAGGAGGAGGAGGAGGAGGAGGGAGGAGGAGGAGGAGGAGGAGGGAGGAGGAGGAGGGGAGGAGAGGAGGAGGAGGAGGAGGAGGAGGAGGAGGAGGAGAGGAGGAGGAGGAGGAGGAGGAGGAGGAGGAGGAGGAGGAGGAGGAGGAGGAGGAGGAGGAGGAGGAGGAGGAGGAGGAGGAGGAGGAGGAGAAGGAGGGGGCAGGTGAGAATGGGGATGAAGCTTTTTGTTTGAAGCTGCTGGCTTTTGTAGTTCCGCACGCTTCGCGTATCCCGACCAGCCTATTAAAAGATCTCCAGGCGAGTTGCCCTGAGCAGGGATGTGTAACAGCATGCAGTCACGCTCTGGGAGCCTCTTGGAGGCATCTTGAGGCCGTTGTGGGGCTATGTCGAAGCCCTCTTAGTGTCATTTTGTTCGCCTTTTTGGCTATCTTTGGGCCCCTTTGGAGCCTTGGTGGGGCTCTCTAGGGGGCCTCTTGGGGGCCTCGAGGGGCCTTTTACGAGCACACAAAGGGATGGCGCTTATAACTTCCATTGTCGAAGACAGACAATCGTCTACTGGGCCCCGTCGAAGATGGACAAATCGTCTCTTAGGGCCCTCTCGGGCCCCTCTTGGCCCTAGAGGGTGCCCCAAGACTCTTGGGGCACCTTTGGATCCGTCTTCGGCATCTCTTGAGCTCCTCTTTGGGCTCTCTTGGGCCATCTTGGAGGCATGCCGAGGCCTGAGGAGCCCATGCCGCGGAGGTCGACACGGGCATCTACGGCTCGCGCAGGCTGGACGACGTCCTGAACCCGATGCTCCTCAACTTCGTCCAGCGCCTGCGCTCGCTGTCGCGCGCGGAGCGCGGCGGCGAAATCCGAACCCTACGCTCGCCTATCAACGACTCAGGCAACTCGATGGGCGGCGGGGGTAAGGCTCGGAATTCGTCGGACGCGCGGCGAAATCTGAACCCTACCCCCGCCTGCCATCGATTCAGGAGAGCCGGGGGAACTGTAAGACTCGAGTCCGCCGGAGCTCGGGTCTGCCGACGCCTCTTGACGAGCCCGTCCTGGATCTCGACGGCCCTGGTTTCCGTGGGATGCGTGCAACAGGCGCCCGCGTGAAATTCCAGACTGGGTCTCGCCCTGTTCCTGGCGGCCCCGCCCGGCCAACCCGAGTCCCCCGGACCCGAGTCCGGCGTCGCCCCGAGAGATTGGGGGGTGGACAGAACCTCCAACAGTGACACGTCGATTAGTGAATTGTCCGTCTTCGGTTCTCGAGAGGGCGCCGTGGCCGTTATTTTCCAGGTTTGCGCCCGCCAGGTTTGGGCCTCAGGTCGGTTTCACTAAACCACGTTTTACTAAAGGGGGGTCTGTCCATCCCCGAGAGAAGCGATGGCTGCTGGGGCTAAGGTTTGCTCGGGCGTGTCCCTCTACAGGAGGAGTGCTCAGAACTGGTCCAAGAATTTTCTGGGGGCGATGTCGCTGCTGTTTCTTGATGTTTGAGGGTTTGTTTGACAAGTTTCCAAGATCCGCCTGTAGGAGGACGAGCTCCTTCTCCTCCTCCTCCTGCTCCTCCTCCTCTTCCTCCTCCTCTCTTTCTCCTCCTCCTCATCCTCCTCTTCCTCCTCCTCTTTCTCCTCCTCCTCCTCCTCCTCCTCCTCCTCCTCGTCCTCCTTCTCCTTCTTCGGCTTCCCCCCCCCCAGGAGTGCGAGGCGAGCCGCGTGCGCCGCGAGCGCGAGCGGGCCGAGGAGGACGAGGAGGCCCCGGCGCCGGGTCAGCAGGCGGCCGAGGACTCCTCGGGTCAAGCAGCGGCGAAGCGTCCCAGCTTGCCTTAGCCCCACCAAACAATGTTCTAAGAACCTTTTGTGGTTCCCACGAAATGTTCTTACAACATTTCTGGCGGAGCCTGTCTTGTGTTAGCACATCGGGTCTATGTTCTAAGAACATTGTTGTTGCTGTGATTAGAACATTTTTTGATTCTAAGAACATTTCGTGGTATGACTATAGGAATGCCGGGACGGTCGGTCCCTGCTCAATCGGGGAGAGGCTCCGCCGAAGAATTGTTTGGTCGGGCCTCTCCCTCTACAGGAGGAATATTCAAAAGCAGTCAAAAACTAGCCTGGGGACGATTTCTGGACCATTTTTGAGTACCTTATGGTATTTTCTTGACATTTTAAAAAACTCTCGTTTCAAATCGGTCTGTAGGGGGACAGGGCCGACGTAAAAGAAGCAAAAAGCGCCGCCCCTGGACCGCGCGCCAGGGAGGGCGGCCCAGCGCAGACCCAAGACATCCGCGCGGAGCATGTCTGCGGCGTGCGTGCTTCTTCTTCTTCTTCTGCTCTCGGGTGCGCCCGCCCGCCTTCCACGGGTCCGGGCGCGGGCCCCCCCCGGGCTCCTCCCGGGTGGGCTCCGAGCAGATGGGCGTCGGGGCTCGCGCCGCAGCTCGGAGGCATCGGCGATGCAGCTCGATGTGGGAGCCTGGTTTCTCTCCGCGCCGACACGTCGGCGAGGCGTCGCCGACGCGTCGCCGACGCCTCGCCGCCGTCGTCGGCCAGCGGGGGAGCCTCTAGAAGCAGTGTCTGCACCTAGAGGGATCCGCACCTCGTGGGCCGAGCACACCTCCGCGCCCGCGGCCTTTGCGGGCTGGGGCCGTGGGCCGGGGACCCCCGCGGATCGCCGGGGAGCCCGGCGCGGATAGCGTGTCCGTGCGGCCGCTCATCCGCAGGAGCGCGCCCCGGGAGCCAGGCCGGGAGGGCGCGCGTATACGGGCACGTTCGCCGCTCGTGATCCTCCCCGTTCTTTGCGGGACTGGATTCGGCGGCGAGCGAGGGAGGGAAGTGGGAAGGAGGAGGCCTTCTCAGAAGGCTCGGGAGTCCTCCAGAGTCCTCCAAATGTTCTGAGCTGTCCCCAAGACACAGCAAGCTTCTCGGGAGGCGCGAGGGCTTTTGAGAAGTCCCGCCGCCTTCTGAGAAGGCTTTCCCCTTCTCACTCCCCCCCTCGCTCGACGTCAATCGATGCGGCGTTCCACCCAGACCCGATCACTGGCGTTTAGTAAGCGGCCCTGGGCGTCTACTATGCCCTGTTCGATTCCCTCGTTGGGCGCGATTACTAAACGGCTTCGCGTGTCGGGTTGATTACGAGGGTGGACGTTCTGCTCTCTGCTTTCCTTGCGGAACTAGATGCGGCGTTCCGAGAAGGGCCCGGCCTGCGAGGATCGAAGAGAGGTGCCGCTTCTTCGGCGGAGGGGTCGGGCGGAAGGCTGGCGGAGGGCGGCGGAAGTAAGAGAAGGGCAGCGGCGCCGCCGCCGGAGGAAAGCCGGCGGAAGGCCAAGGCCGGCGAAAGAGCTGGCGCAAGTGAAGATCGGCTTCCAGTGGAAACCCATGCCAAGAAACACCCTGCTTGCCTCCTGGGTTCGCAGAAGAAAAAACGGCATGTGGGCCCCCCCCCAGCGGCGCCTGCGGCGCCGCCCCTGGCGCGCTCCGCGCGACAGGGAGGGGTGTCCAGCGCGGATCCAAGACATCTGCGCGGAGCGCCAAACGTTTACATGTATGCGGTTTTGTTCTTCTACTCCAGGGTGCCCTGTGTTCCTTGGGTTTCGATGGTGCTGCTGTGGAGAGCGTGACGTTTTGCAACAGCAGAGAATCCATGGACGTCCTGGAATCTCAGAGTTGGGTTTCTTGTGGGAGGTGTCTTGTGGTCGAGGTCCAGTACAGTCGGGGCCCTGAAGAAGGAACCCTTTTCGTTGGGGAGGGGCTCCGCGTTCCTTATGTGTTTCACAGCTTGCCTCAGGTTTTCCTTGTGCTTTCGATAGGAAATCGAAGTTTAACTTGTGGAAAAGAAGTGGCCTCGTTCCTTATTTAGGGTTCCTTAGGTCAAGGCCCCGACTGTACTGCACCAAGAGATGGCGCGGGTTTGTGGTTCGGGGCTTCGGAACTCGCCAGGTGGGTGCGGCGGGGTTTCGCCACGCCTGCGGGCACGTGCCGCTTCGTGGGCACCTCGTGGGTGCTCCGTGTTCTGAGCTTACACTACACGGCTTCCGACACATAGGTTACACCACATAGTTTAATGTGGGATGACAATTAAGAAGAAAAGGAGGGGGAACGATTAAGAAATTAGCTTCCCACACCGGAGGGAACGCTCAGAAGCAGGGCTCGCCTGTGCGGTGTTTCGTCACCGGGGGGGGCGCGCGCCCGAGGACGGCGGGGGGGGGGGGACGATTAAAGAAATAGTTTCCCAGCCCGGGGCCGGTTTGTTCTAATCATCATCCCGGGCGCCGCCGTGTGAACACGACCCCCGGTCATGTTTTAATCATCATCCCCTATTACACAACATGAGTAGTACACCGCAAGCTACACAGCATAACCTACAGCACATCGCTTGCAACACATGGCTTTGATGATTTATGAGTTTGTGGGGATTATTAAAGTTGTTTAGCCTTGGGAGATGTTGGGTATTTCATGGCTTTAGAGATTTTATGCGTTTTGTATGGTTATCTGAGTTCTACATATTCGAAACATATGGTGGATATTGTATGGGTTACGAAATATGTAGCGTTTCGAGGGTTTCCAGGTCTTGTCGAGCTTTCAAATATTCAGAACATTCATCGTTGTATTCATTATGTCTAGGCAGAGTCAGCAGCATTTCGATATAATGTGATGTAATCGCCGATTCTATTACATGAGTTGAACAATACTTAGTAATTATTGAGACCAGAGTTGAGGATATAGCTGCCACGTCCAGTTGATACAGCCTAGCTGACGCGGCATAGTTTACATCACATAGCTGGCACCACATAGCTGACTTCGCATAGGTTTGACCAAACAGCTTGCATAGGCTTCACCACGCAGCTTACACTGCATAGCTTACGAAGTATAGCTTACACCGCAAAGCTTCAGCCCCCATAGCTCACGCAACGTAGCTTGCACCTTAAAGCTTGAACGACTTAGCTTACACCATACAGCTTTCACCTCCATGTATCACACCACACAGCTTGCACGACAAAGCTTTCATCAAATATCTTACTCTGCATACCCTTCGCCTCCACGCTTCAATATCGCACTGCTTGGCTTTTCACGCTTGCTTGCATCGCGTTGTGTATTATCAAAGCCCATACAGTTGCGGAGAAGAGTGAGGGGGCGTTCTGGGGTCATAGGCAGTCTGCGAGGCTCGGAAGCGAATTCGAAGAATCCCGCCGCATGCGCCGATGTGCCACACATGACACAAGGAGCCCGCTCGATGCGTTGTTTTATCGTCGGAGCAATGTGGATGTGTCGCGGGTGGAGCGCGGATGTGTTGACGGTGGGGTCGCGGGCGAGTCGCGGGCGAAAACGACGACAACGACAGCGCAACGACGACACAACAGCACGACACAACAACATAGCAAGAATCCGCACCGCAGATTCCAGGGACAGTGTAAGACAGTTTGCCTCCTTGAGGGCGGGGCCGACCAGGGGTGTATCATGAGCCAACTCGCGCCGAGAATTTGGGATCTCCCAGGTAGATTGGCCGTGTTTCACTTCAGGGCAGACGTGTTTCACTTCAGGGTCCCAAGGCCATCGCGATGTAGCAGGCGTCAGCGGGGGAGCCGGCCAGGTGTGTTTCACGGGCCCGTTCGCGCCCAGATTACCGAAACCTTCCAGGTGCCTAAGTTGCCACCACTACTTCTCACATGTCCCTAGTCCGAGCCACTCGTACCCAGCGTTGCTTATATTCAGCCACGCATGCTCAGGCTCACTCGCACCCAGACCCATTTATATGTAGGCTTCAGACTAAGCTATACCCAGGCATTCAGAAGAGAGCGCGGCAGAAATTATATGCGCGTGAGGGTGTCGGTGCATCGAATGATCACTATCAGGTTCTCGGGGGCCCTCTTGCAGCGACGTTCGGGGTATTCTCGTGTCGACGTGGGTGCCCTTGCTGGAATCGTCAAGTCGGCAATGTACGAATCAAATCGTTCTCTCTGCTTTCAACGTTGTTCGCTGCGCACTTCACACTTGGAAGCTCGAGATCACGAAAAGGCATGGACTATGCAGATCCTTGATGCGTTTAATGGAGGATGACGATGAATAAATGACCGGGGGTCGTGTTCACGCGGCGGCGCCTTGGATGACGATTAGAAAAAACCGGCCGCGGGCTGGAAAACTATTTTCTTCAATCGTTCTCCGCCAGTCAGAAGCTTGTGCAGAAATGACAGAAAGCTATTTTTCGAATCGTTTCCCCCTCATTTTTTATTCATCGTCATCCCGCATTATGTGATGCTCAGATCCTGGGGGCTCGGAGCGACAAGGAGGCACGGACCGTGGGAGCCGTCGGGAGGTCCGAGGCCAGGGGAGACCCCTGGGAGTTGGGGAAAGAGGCCCCGGGGCGTGGGAGCCTCCTGCCCTGACCTTCCAGAGAGCTGTTTTTTAGCACTGGAGACTTAAAAACTTAAAAAGCGGAGCGAAACAGCCTAAAACCAGGACGTAGAATAGCTCTGGGATAGGTTTTTAGGTCGGGTGCTATTTTTTAGCCCTCCTGGAGGCCTCCTGGGGCCGGGGGTCGCTGAAGGTGCCCCTGGCCCAGGGCTCCCCCAGCTTCTCGCTCAATCCTGAAGCCCCTGGGGCCTTTTTTTTGGTTTCAGACTTCCCACGCACGCGAGCTCCCGGCGAGCTCCCGCGAACGGCTCACGTTGAAGCCCCTGGGGCCCCCCTGGGCCTCGCGAGGGGGTGCTCCGGAGGCTGGGGGCCTCCCTGGAAATCCTGGGGGCACCCTGGGGCAGGGGCACCTCTAGCATTATGTCGGGCCTGTCCCCCTACAGGGGGATTTTCGACGAAAAATAAAACATACCCCAAAAATGCACCAAAAAGGTGAAACGTACACCAAAAAAAAGTTCCCAGACCACGTTTTGCTGATTTTTTGATTATTTTTGGTGGTATTTTTTTAATTTTTCGTCGAAAATCCCCCTGCAGGGTGACAGGCCCGACATAGTTCTAACAGCACCCGACCGGGGGCCTCCCGGGGGGCCTCCCGGGGGCGCCCTCCCGCGGCGGGGGGGGGGCCTCCCGCAGGACGACGACGGCGGCTTCTCCTGCCGCGCGGCGGCCTCTCCCGAGGTCACCACGTGGGGGCGCTGGCGCCCCGGGAGGGGGCGAAGCGTGCCACTCAGTTCGGGGGCGGAAAAGAGGGGGGTGATGACTAGTCTGGACGCCCGAGATGGGCACGGAAAGAATGGGTAATATGCCCAACAGCAGTTCTTGTTCATTCTGAACCGGATTCGCTGTCCACGCCGCCGCGGCCTGTGTCCATTCGAGACAGAAGGCCGCCTGCCAAACAGCGGCCGCTGTTGGTTTGGGACAACAGTTGTTGTTGGGCATTGTACCCATTCTTTCGGTACCCATTTCGGGCGTCCAAAACTAGGGGGGGGATATCATGGCGGGGACCATCATATCTCCCCGGATTTCAGGGCGCCTCTTCTTGTTCCAGTACGTCCCTGGCCCCCCCATGGGCCGCGCACATGCCGCCGGTCACGATTTGCCCCCCCCCCCCCCCCCCCCCCTCTTGGACACCCCCCTCTTGGCCGCTCCCGAGCTCAGTGTCAAGCAGTGGCGAAGCGTCTTGGCGTGCCTATAGTCCTACCAAACAAGGTTCTCAGAACCCTTTGTGCGGTTTCCACGAAGTGTTCTCATGACATCTCTGGCAGAGTCTGCTTTGTTTTATCACATCTGGCTGAAGTTCTAAGAGCACTCCTTTGTTGTTATCGCATTTGGGGGGTTCTCGGAACATGCCGTGGTAGGACTATAGGAATGCCGGTACGGTGGGTCCCTGCTCAACCTTGGCATCGCTCGGACGTGTGCATTTTTCCTTCGGCGAGGACCATCGAGGAGCATCCTTGGCGAAAAAGCGACGCACGAAATCGGAAAACAAACACAGGGAATGGACGTCCGAGCGATGGCCAGCAACAGTGGGCACCCCTCAGAGCTGATCGTGGCAGTCTCTTGCTCCCCACGGGCGTCTGTTCTCGCTCGGCTCTGGGCCTTTGGGGCCCTCACGGATCGATGCGGCGCGAGAAAACACTTGGCGCAGACGAAGTCGGCCTCCCGGTCTCCCGTCGTCAGCTGTCGCGATGCTGCAACTCTTGTGGTCGTTGTCTCATTCATTGTTCTGCCGATCGGCGCGGGCCCTCGTACCCCCCCGCCCCCCCCACCCATGGAGCAGGTCTGGGCTGTTTGGGCGCCTGTTACGAGCAGGTGGACTCCACCGTAACAAATGATGCAACCAACCCTGACTACCCTCGGGGGACGCGGTGGGTTCGGTCCCGATTGCTTGGCAGTTGCTCATGGAGTCTCCCCCACATGACGCACTGTTGCAGGTGGAGGTCCGGAGCCCGACCCCCCCTGTCCCCCCCCCCCCCTTCCGCCCAATGTCGAAACGCCGAATAAGAAAACATCTACCTAGCTCAGTTGCCTCGATACGCCCGTTTTGATACGCAATACGTCCCGTGTTCAAGACATCCGTGTCAATGCGCTGCATGTTGCTCCACGTATTGGACCACTTTTTGGCGAGTGCATCGCGTCGGACCTTCGTTTTCAGCCTACGTGTGCAGCTCCGTATCCATACGCTGCGTGTTGCGTGCTGCGTATCGGGGCAGCTCAGCTACCCAGGGCTCCAGTCGTCATTTTCGCGATGCCAGCGTCAGACCTCCTTCCGCCCCCCCCCCCGCCCTTGTCTTGTCGCCACGACCAGATTCGCCGCGAAGCCCCGACCATGACGCGCCCCTGGGGGGGGGGGCGGGGAGCAGCGGTGCCGCCAAGACTTACGTCGGACGTGTCCCCCTACAAGGATATTTTCGACGAGAAATAAAAGATACCCCAAAAATACATCCAAAAAGGTCAAAAAATACCCCCAATTTTTTTGTTGGGAGTATTTTGAATGTTTCGTCGAAAATCCCCCTGTAGGGGGACAGGCCCGACATAAGCCAAGACGCTGAAATAAGGAACAATTTGTATTCGGAAGGGGCTCGCTGTTCCTTAGGTTCCTCCTTTGCTGTTCCTCCTGCCCTCCTCGGGCACGGAGGCGCTTCCAGGGCCAAAAAGGGGCTTCGTTCCTTGTGCAGCGTTCCTTCTTTCAGCAGCCCGACTGTATCGGTATCGTTGTTCGAGCAGACGAGAACATGGATGATTTAGGGCGCGTGGATTCGCGACGGGTCCCGTTTCCATGCGAGACCAGCGCGCGCCGACGCCAAATGAGGCGGCATTGGCCTCAGTTTTCGGAGGACGCGCCAGATCCACGGATCCGTAAGTCCGACTTTTGTTTCTCCCAGGCGCATGGTGGTGGGCGGCTACGTGGAGGCTCCCTCCTCCCTCCTCCCTCCTGCGCGCCGGCTGTGCACCAGCACCGATCCCGGCGAAGCCCATCCCGGGGCCAGGATCGTTGCAGCGGCTCCCGGTTTGGCCAGAGAGGCGCACACTCCAGTCCTGGGCTGAGAGCTGGTCTGGCCAGCATCGGTGATGGACGGCTAGCTTCTGCAACCACTCCTCCCTCCCTTCTCCCTCCCTCCTCTCTCCCTTCTCCTCCCGCCTTCTGCTGCTCCTCCTCGTCCCTCCTCCGACCTCCCTCCTACAACCCTCCTCGGAATCAAGCGCAAGTCTCTTGTGTTGGCCGACGCGCGGAACGCGGCCCACGGGTCAGATTGTTGCGATTGCAGGCGCCAAGTTTCGGCGCGGACGCTGCAATGCTGGGGTCCTAAAAGCCTATCCAGACATGGAAGGTGCAATCCTGGGGCACGATACTTCCGGGCACTTGTCAGAAAGCGCGCTCTTCAATGCTGAGAGGGTGGGGTCGGTGTTTGGACAAGACCGCGTCCGAGTCAACAGGGATCCGTCAGCAGTGGAGCAGCGCTGACCCCACAAGGCACCGAATTCAGAAGTCTTCTGCTTATTTTTGACGAGGCTTGTAGGGCGCCGCAGCGTCGCGGGAAAAGCTTGCGCTTGATCTCGAGGGGGGATGCATATTTAAGTCGGGCCCGTCCCTCTACAGGGGGAATAGTCAAAAGAAGTAACAAATAGTCTGGGGACTATTTTTTGACTATTTTTTACCATTTGGGAATTTTCTTGGTATTTATTTCTTTTCGTCGAAAATCCCCCTGTATGGGGGACGCCCGACTCAGATGTGGATCTCCCCCCCCCCC
>CAUYUJ010019863.1:111895-146895 GCA_963575745.1 Prorocentrum cordatum | reverse complement strand
CCGCTTCAGGCCGCGCCCGCGCGCGGCCGCCGCGGCCGCGGCGGCGCTGCCCGCGCTGGTCCTCGCCGCCGCCGCCGCCGCTCAGAGGGGCTCGACGGCGACGACGACGACGACGACGACGACGACGACGACGACGGCGACGGCGACGGCGACGGCGGCGGCGGTGCGCACCTCACGAGCGTGGGGTTCCTGGCGTCTGCATCGGTTCCCGCCAGCTGCCCGTCGGACGACGGCCAGCTGCCCATGCCGGGCGCAGCACACCCAGATCTCCGAGGGTATGATTTGTTCAATCCCAGCGGGGCCTCTTCGGATCAAGCCCGGCGGGGGCCACTATCGGGACCCGGTGGCCAGCAGAAACGGATATCCTGGACGCCAAACTGCCCCCAGGGAAAGGGTGGTGACCTCTGGGGCCGCGGATTGAATTGGGCATGCGGAGGGGGGGGGGGGGCAGGGCGGGGGGGGGGAGTGGGCAGGCACGAATGCGTGCGAAAGCCCGCGGCGTTGGGAGCTGGACGCGCAACGCCCCCCGCCCCCTGCCTCCTTTCCCTGCCTGCCCCTCCCCCCCTCCGCTCGCCGAGCTTGCGCCAGCGCCCCCTTTGGGCACAGGGAGCTCCGTCGCGGCGACGACGGCGACGGCCAGGAGGGGCTCGTCTACATGCCGAGCTCCTCCGCCAGACTCCTCGGCTCAAGTCGGCCGACCAGCCGAGGTGGTGCACAGCCCCGAGCCCCTTCCCCAGACATCCGCCAACATGACGTTCGCCCATGCGCGGCCCCAACAAGGTGGTTGTGCGCCCAGATTCAGACCTGCTGGTCGAAATCGGGGCCCGATGCTAGAGGCCTTCCAAACGGGCTCCGAGTAGATGGGGTCGGTGGATCGCTCCACATCGCCGATGCATCGGCGACGCCGGCGTGGAGACAGTCGGGCTGCACATCGAGCTGCATGCCCGATGCATCGACGATGCGGCGCGATCCACCGACCCCATCTACTTGGACTCCATTGGCCAATTGGGGCCGTACATGGACATCACATTCGAACCCTGTGGCCCAAGATGCCCCCTAGACCCCCCGAAATTAATATTGATGACGTGGCGACGGGGGGGACGTGAGCGGACAGAAATATTCGAACCCCAAAGCACCGCCTTCACTGAGATCGACATTGATGTCGGGGGCGCGGGGGTGATTTAGAATCTCCCTCGAATGTGTAATTAAGGGGTCGAATCTATTGTCCATCTTCTGGAGGCCCAAGAATCACGGCCCCCCCGAACAAAAGCCGAGATCGCGGAAAGACGCCCGGGTGGAAAATCCGACGGACGTATCGTCGGAGGCCTGGGCGTACAGCCGGGGCCCTGAAGAAGCAACCCTTTTCTATCGGGAGGGGCTCTGCGTTCCTTAAGTGTTTCACAGCTTGCCTTGGGTTTTCCTTGGGTTTTCGACGGGAAGTCGAAGTTCAACTTCTGGAGAAGAGGGGCCTCGTTCCTTATTTAGGGTTCCTTAGGTCAACGCCCCGACTGTATTGTCCATCTACTGGAGGCCCAAGAGTCACGGCCCCCCCGAACAAAACGCCGGGGTCGCGGAAAGACGCCCGGGTGGAACTTCCGACGGACGCATCGTCGGAGGCCTGGGCGTACAGCCGGGGAACTTTGGCTCGGCGTGCCGCGGCGGCGGCCCCGGCCACACGCCTGTGCCCTTGCGATCGGACGGCGCGTCGCGCCGCTCCTCCCCTGACCTTCCAGGAGGGCCAAAAAGTACCAGGAGGGAAAAAAACGCACAGACACAATGAATCGTCGACTCCCAAGAAAATATGGGAAGTGGGGGCGAAGACACAATCCCAGAACATATGGGAAAATATGGGGGATCCTTTTATTTGTGTGTATTTGTTTGCGTGTCCCAGGGCCCCTTAAAAGCAGCACCCGACTTAAAACCTACCCCAAAGCTGTTCTACGTTTTAGGCTGTTTCGCTCCGCTTTTGCGGTTTTTGTTGGTGTCCGGTGCTAAAAGATAGCTCTCTGGAGGAGGAGGAGGAGGAGGAGGAGGAGGAGGAGGAGGAGGAGGAGGAGGAGGTGGTGAAGGTCAGGGTCGGCGTGGAGGCCGGCAGACGCTCGGCGCGCGCTGCTCCCCCCGGGGCCGCGGAGCGGCTGCCGGCGGCACGCGGGAGGGACTCCGGCCCACGGCGGACCTTCTCGGTGCGCGGCTCTTAGGCGGGGGCGCGCGGGGAGGCCGAGCCTCACCACCCACCAAACCACCCCAACCCAACCCGAAGGCCCCAATTGGCCCTCCATTTCCAGTTGGGGGGGGTCGGGGAACATCGAGAAAACACATGTGGAGCCCGTACCCCCCCCCCCAACCCGAAATTCGGGTCTTCGGGTTGGGTTGGGGTGGTCTGGTAGGTAGTCAAAGCCCGAGCGCCCAAAAGCCGCTGCCACGGCATCCCACTCCGCCACCCGGGGGTGCCCCCGGACGTGCCCGCACCACAGGGCTCCGGGCCACGGCTGACCTTTCCCGTGCGCGGCTCCTAGGCGGGGGCGCGCGGGGAGGCCGAGCCCGAGCGCGCAAGAGCCGCTGCCACGGCATCCCACGCCGCCACCGGGGGGTGCCCCCGGACGTGCCCGCACCACAGGGCTCGGGAGCCTTGAGACGGGGGTCAGTGCAGACGGGGGTCAGCCAGGGCGCCGGATCCTGCAGGATCCTGCGAAGACCCCCTCTGGCTGACCCGGGTTCGCGAGCCGCTCGTGGCCGCGAGGCGGCCGCGCCTATTGGCTGA
The DNA here is from genome assembly GCA_963575745.1 of Prorocentrum cordatum. NCBI lineage: Eukaryota > Dinophyceae > Prorocentrales > Prorocentraceae > Prorocentrum > Prorocentrum cordatum. The sequence goes on along the minus strand of CAUYUJ010019863.1, from coordinate 144,134 downwards.
CCCGGGTCTGCGAAGACCTGCGTTGCAGTTTTTTTGGTTGTTCCTGCATTGCAGTTTTTGGTTTCCTGCTGACCCGGGTCTGGATTGACCCGGGTCAGAAGATCCCCGACCGCACCACAGGCCACTGCATCGAAAGGTCACTCTTGCGCGCAGCCGAGGCTGGCGCGCCGCGCCGAGGCGTGGTGGGGCGCAACACCAGCGCAGTGTGACACACGCCGTCCACAAGCAAGTTACTCCCCCCCCCCCCCCAGGAAGACGAGATCGAGGAAAGGCGCCCGGAGGGAACATCCAACAGGCGCGTCGTCGGAGGTTTGGGCTCGAGATGATTCGCCTCGAGTCTCTCCGCGCGGCGGCGGCGACGTCCGGCGTCGTCGTCGTCGTCGTCGTTGTCAATCTCGTCGTCGTCGTCGTCCTCGGACCCCCAATCGCCCATTGATCGCTGTTAGGGGCCCGATAGCCCACCTCGCCCAGGAACCCGTGGTCTCGCAGTCGGGGGCGCATCGTTGATCTATCGGCGAAGTACCCCCCTTCAAGGTCGACTTGCCCCCCTCCCTTGGCCAGGTGCGCCAGGTGCGCCAGTTCGCGTGGCCGCGCACGTCAGGCAGGTGGATCCCCCGCGCTGTCCCGGTCAAGCGCCACTGCGAAGTAGGAGCGGGGCGGTCACCGTGGCGGGCAGCGCGCGCTGCCCGCAGTGGTTCGACTCCGCCTTTTGACGGAGACGTCGAGCCAGCGCGCAGCGGGAAACACGATCCACTCTTCCACCACCATCTCCGGCAAGAGAAGGCAACTTCAGAATGATGATGGTGCGTCGTCGCATCGTCACTCGCGCAGGGCCAACCGTGCATGCGTGGTTCTTGTGGAAGCGACGAGCAAGAACCCCGCTCTGGAAACAAGCCGCGAGGCATCTGTAGCGAAGAGGAGCGGAGGACCTGTAGGGTATTCCTGGAGGACGAGGAGGAGGAGAAGGAGGAGGAGGAGGAGGAGGGGAGGGGGAAGAGGAGGAGAGTGGGGGAGGAGGGGAGGTGGAGTTTCTGCCGCACGCGCCCTGTGTATGTCGTCTCTTGTCAGGCAGGGACGACGCGGTGGGGGTGGGCATGCGTCGGGTCGGCGGCCCCTCGCGAGCGGGGGAGAGGGGAGAGGTGCGGGGAGGAAGAGAGGAGACGAGAGCGGGAGCAAGAGAGGGGGGGAGGGAGGGGAAGGACGGAGGACGGGGGGCAGGGACTGGAGGGAGAAAGGCCGGGGGGGGGGAACCGGTCATCGCTTCACCTCTCTCTCTCTCTCTCCCTCTCCTCCCCCACCATGGCCCCTCATGCTTCCTCTGGCCGAGTGGAGGTTCGGCCGTCGATGCTGCCGGCATGGTCCCTCGTCCGAACGCTTCGTTCCGCCATCTCCCGCCCCTCCTCCCCCTCCTCCTCCTCCTCCTCCTCCTCCTCCTCCTCCTCCTCACCCTCCTCTTTCTTCTTGACGTTGCGCAGACATAGATCGGAGATCGTTGCGTTATTCGTGCTGCAAGAAATAATCGTCGACTTAGGCGAAGTAGCAACCACATTAAGCAGGTGGCGGGCGCTGCGGGCAAAGGGAGGCAAACAAGAAAGGCAGCATAGTGAGGCCAACAACGGCGCAGCGTAAGCGCCCGCCACCTGCACTGGAGGAGGTAAGGTACCTGAGGAGTACATGATGACGATGGAATAAGTTATGACCGAGATCAAGGGAGGATACTGAGTACGGAGAGGTCGATATACGCGTGTCAGAAAATCAGGTGACTCGTGGAAGGCGGCTATGTTTGGAGTTACCTTGGTATCCCATCCTCCACCCCCCATACGATGAATACCTCATTGTCCCCCTTGGTTTCTCCAGGCAAGCCGTGCCAAGATAAATACGCAACGCTAGGAGTAGGTGCAAAAGAGAGAGTGTACAGCTACTGGCAGTGTGTGATAGGGCTCGCACAGACTGTGCTGGCTGGCCCTTTCGCGAAGTAACATGTAGCAATGCTTGAGCTGCTACCCGTGTCTTTTCGGCTCCTCGGGGAGAGGCTTCTTCACCGTTCCAGTTCATAGGGGGGTTGGGGCCGTCATTGTGGCCACTGTTGTGTCTCCTGTCCACACTATAGACTGGCCTGTGCTTTTGAAATAGGACTGTGCAGCGAGCATCGGCGAATGCACATAGGCTGAACTGGCCTGTAGAGCGGCAGATGTGAGGGCACTTCTTAGGTGAGATAGACACGTTGAGATGAAAGGTTGGAGGTCAGAATACGGCGATCCTCAGTAGGGCAGGATCTCCTCCGCCGAAGGCCAAACTGGCCAGATCGATCCCACACTCATCACATCCTCCCCATCCCACCTCCATAAGATGATCCAGCCCCGTCGCCTCTCCCCGTAGTAACACCGTTGATGGCAGCTTGAAGTTGAGGGGCAGCTGTGCGAAGAGTGAACGCGTGCAGGACAGTTCGCTTAGTCATCCTCTGCGGATGCTTGTATACAGTGGCTGGCTCAGGCTGCACTGGCTGGCCACACTTGTAATGTACCTATGCTGGCCTGCAACGTGTCCGAGAAAAGGCTGGCGCTGACGGTATTGGCTGGTCCAGCTGTTCTCCCAATAGGTTTGCCCTATAGGAGTCCAAGCTCAAACCCTACTATTTGGTCCGTTGTTGCCCCTCCTAATTCATTTGCCCCTTAATTCCTATGGCTATGCCTATGCCTATGCCTATGCCTATGCCTATGCATCCCCCCTTAACTCCTATGCGTACGCCTATGCCTACGCCTGCCTGTTTGCTTGCTTGTTTGCTTGCACGCTTGCTTGCTTGCGCGCTTGCGCGCTTGCTTGCACGCTTGCTTTCTTGCTGAGTTACGGGTTCCAAGCATACGTAGTTCCTCCGATTCCTTGATTTGATTCGTCTGGTCTGTTTGGAGTCAACGCTGGCTGAAGTTTAAACACAAGGTGATTGTGAGGCTTGGAAGTCTTGAGGCTATCTCCTTGGCGCCAAGGGGGGCCAGGAACATTTGCTGATCCACCTCAAAGCAGAAGGTACTTCCCCCTCCACCAAATCACCCCCGCCTCCAACCCCGCAGCCTCCCCACGGAATGCCACCAGTGGTGGCAACTTGAAGTTGGGGGGCAGTCGTGCGAGAGATGAATGCGTGCAGGATGGTAGCTTAGTCACCCTCTGCGTATGTCTATGTATAGTGGCTGGCTCATGCGGCACTGGTTGGCCACATTTACATTGTAACGCATGCTTGCGTGCAACAGGCTCTATATACATATACATACATATATATATATATATAAACGACTGGCACTGGTGGTGATGCTTGGTCCAGCTGTTTAAACGTCTCGATGATTGCAAAGTTTAAGAGCCAGAGGGTATGCGAAGCACATTCGACGGATGGTCTAAGAGAGTGCAGCGAAACTCAGGCGCACGTGAGTAGGCTGAACTGGCCTGGACAGCGGCAAATGTGAAGGCAATCTCTAGGTGAGATAAGTACGCTGAGGTGGAAGGTGGACGGTCAGAGTACGGCGGCCCACATTAGGGCAGAGGCCCCTCCGCCGAATGCCAAAATGGCCAGACCGACCCCACGTACACCACATTCTCCCCATCCCTGGTCAAGTACTAACCCAACTCCATCACCCATCCCAGGCCAATGCCCGAGTGCTGCTGAAGCGTCGGCGCTGCCTGATCTTAGCAGTGTCAGCTGGGACGGCAGCCCATCCTCAAGTGTCGCTAAAACGGGTCGGCACTGCCTGACCGTAATAGTGACGGCTTGGGCGTGATGTCAGTAGCAGGGTGAACAAACATGATCGTGACGCAATTTGCAAGGTGCCTGCAAGGTAAGGGATGATTGGCATGGTGATGGCTTGAAAGCTGTGTATCTTGACGCAAAGGCTGCTGGAGATGGAGTGTCCCCGTTGCGGCTCTTCAGCAGGCAACAGCGGCGGGGAAGAAACATGGGGAGCAGGGGGGAGGTAACACGCCGAGAGAGGCGAGTGTCAAAGTCCGATGCCTCCGCGAGCGGAAGACCAGGGCATTGGCCTTCACCAGCATTCAGTGGGGCACTTTGCCCTGAGGGGGGAGGAGAAGCCCACAGGGGCAAATGGAGCGGGAAAGGAGAGAGGAGTAGGACAGACGGACGACCGACGAAAGCAGGGGGAGCAGTGGGTAAGAGAGGCGTGCTGGGCCTTCAGAAATCTTCGCTCTGCGGTAATTGATGTACTGGTGGTTACTGTCGTGGGTACCGCGAGGCCGTAGACTCTGCCATGCTTACTGTAGTATTGCCCAGTCTTGGTAACCAGAGCAGGCTGTAGTATCTGGTATGTCCACCATCCCCAGTAAGGGCTGCCGTCCGCCAGTCGCGTTGGGAACCTCGGTTTCGCAGTAGGTGGCGCCTTGTGCTCACGTGCTGGGAACGTCGACGCAGTAGTTGGCGCATTGGGTTCTCGTGCCGGGGACTTTGACTTCTGCATGATTGGCGCTGCCATGACTGTTGGTACTTCTGGTTGCTGTCGCAGTTCTGCTTGGCGTCGGTTGCGCTGTCGTGCTTCTCTCAGGTACTGCTTGTACTGCGTCTTGTGGTTGCGTCTCGTTTCGATCTAGTCCAACAACCTTTGGTTTTTGCTATCGCGGGCTAGTATCCTTCCAAGATGTTCCGTGTGTGACGCCATTGGGGTGGCTCCCGTCTGTCCATCTTGGAACTGTTTTGGGGTGCCTTTGGTGGGAAGTAGATCTGCCCTGTGGCGAGCGTCTGGGGTGCTGGCTCTGACGTTGATCCAGCGATTGGCCCTGGCAGCTTCTGGCTGTGGGCAGACTCTGGGGATCCTGAGGCTGGGTGGGTGGCGGGTGACTTGGGCTTCTGATCCTATGAATGATATTGGGCTGCTGGGTCGTATCGGTGTTGGTCTCTGGTGCTGGCTGGTTTGGTGTGTCCGTGTTTGCTGTCTGGTTGTAGTTGGTTGATGATGGTTGGTTGATGTTTGTTGCTTGGTCTTTGGTGCTGGCTGGTTTGTGTTGGGGGCTGGTGGTGCGTCGTCGTTGGCGCCGTCGCTGGAATAGTCCTCCTCCTCCTCCTCCTCCTCCTCCTCCTCCTCCTTCTCCTCCTCCTCCTCCTCCTCCTCTTCCTTCTCCAACTCCTCCTCCTCCACATCCTCCTCCTCCCGAGCGCAGTCGGCGGGAGGGCCCTGGCGGCTCCCGTCAGAGGAGCAAGAAGTATTGATGATGCTGATGATGATGGTGAATATGATGATCTGGTTGTGATGGGGATAGGGATGGTGATGGTGCTGATGATGCTGGTGATGATGGTGATGCTGATGCTGATGCTGATGGTGATGATGATCATGATAATGAGTGTCAGAATGGGGATTGCGTTGATGATGTTGACGATTCTGATGATGACGATTCTGGTGGTGGTGATGATGATGATGACGAGGATGGTGACGAGGATGAGGTTGAGGATGAGGATGCTGATGGTGATGGTAATGATGACGAGAAAGAAGGGTTACGATGAGCATGATTATTATCATGATAATGATTATGATGATTACGATGATGGTGAGGGTGATGGTGATTGTGGTGTTGATGACGATGCTGATGATGACGAAGATGATGGTGATGATTATGATGATTATGATGATGATGCTGATGATGATGCTGATGCTGATGCTGATGCTGGTGATGATGATGGTGATGGTGATGGTAATGGTGATGACGATGATGACGATGATGATGCTGCTACTGCTGATGATGATGATGATGTTGATGATGATGATGATGCTGATGATGCTGATGATGATGATGATGATGATGATGCTCCAGGAATTTCGATATTTCCCGCGATTGCCGACGGTAGAGGGAAACAATTACTGGACAGTCCCCGTCTCTCCCAACTTAAAAATTGGCACGCGCGGTGAAGACTGTGGTCGAAATGCAGCTCATGAAACTCACTGCCAATTCTTGATACTTTGGAGGCGGGGCCTTGACAGATGAATGTGGCGTGGGTGTTCGCTGATTTCTTTTCAGGCCCTGACTGTCCCGCGCGAGCTCTTTAGAAAAGGAGGGACTCTGGCACTTAGTTGGCCCTGGAAACGACAGGGCCGTTTTTTTACCGGTTCCGTTTTGCCGTTTTTGTTGCCGGTTCCGACGCCGTTTTTTAACCAGTTCCGTCGCCGTTTTTTGACCGGTTCCGGCTCCGCTTCCAATCCTGGAGCCGTTTTTGTTGCCGTTTCCGGTCGCCGTTTTTTTGCCGTTTCCATCTTCAAGGGGCATTTTTTGGAAACGGTGAGAAAACGGCCCTGCTGTTTCCGGGGCCCACAAAGCTCTGGCACTCTTGGGGCGTGTGGTGAGGCTCCGGGCTGCGCACAGAAGGCCCCCCCCCCCGTTAGCCCCGACTGGCCTCAGCGGGCCCCCCGAGTTTAGGGGAACAAAAAGTGGCATAAACAGAAAAAACCTCGGAGGTCCGCGCGGGTTCCTCGGATCGGCGCTGGACCCCCAGTTCCGTCGCCGTTTTTTGACCGGTTCCGGCTCCGCTTCCAATCCTGGAGCCGTTTTTGTTGCCGTTTCCGGTCGCCGTTTTTTTGCCGTTTCCATCTTCAAGGGGCATTTTTTGGAAACGGTGAGAAAACGGCCCTGCTGTTTCCGGGGCCCACAAAGCTCTGGCACTCTTGGGGCGTGTGGTGAGGCTCCGGGCTGCGCACAGAAGGCCCCCCCCCCCGTTAGCCCCGACTGGCCTCAGCGGGCCCCCCGAGTTTAGGGGAACAAAAAGTGGCATAAACAGAAAAAACCTCGGAGGTCCGCGCGGGTTCCTCGGATCGGCGCTGGACCCCCCCCTTCCCTGGCGCGCGGAGCGCGCCAGGGGCGGCGCCGGAGGCGCCGCCGGGGGGGGCCCCCCAGCGCCGATGCGAGAACTCCGCGCGGACCTCCGAGATTTTTCATTCTAGTGTCACTTCGGGTTCCCCCGCGAGGGAAAAACATGACAAATCTCGGGACACAAAGGAACGTCCCGCATTTTAGAAGGGCGCCTCGACGGGCCCCTCGAGGAGCCATGGGGTCGGCCCCGGCGCCCCAGCCGCGGCCGGGCGGAGCGCCCACCCCCCCCCGGGCGGAGCGCCCGCCGGGGCGCGGGGAGGCCGCCCGGGGGCCTGCGCGGAGGGCCTGTGCAGGCCAGCTGAGAGGGGTGACCGCGGCCGTGCGGCCGTGCGGCGCCCGCGAGGCACGAGGCGCCCGAGCGGCGCGCCACGCCGGAGGCGCTGGCGCGCCCGGGGGCGGGCAGCGGCGGGGCGTCGGGGGAGGGCGGGCGCCCGCAGAGCCAGCGCGACGCGCAGGGGAGCGCCCTGGCATCGGGGGGGAAAAAGATACGGATACGTGTTGTCCCCCTTCGTTTTCGGCCTTTCCTGGTCCTCCGGGGGAATCCTCGTCGTCACCGCTGGATTCGCCTCGAAATTCTGGTCAGAACGCACCCCAAGAGAGGTCCGGGGACAACACGTATCCGTATCTTTCCGCCCCCCAATGGCAGCGGGCGGGGGGCCGGCCGTGGCGCACCCTGCCCGGGCAGCGGTGGCGCGCCGGGGGCGAGAGGGGGCGGGGGGCGCCGCGTGGGTCAAGCAGTGGCGAAGCGTCCCGGCGTGCCTATCGCCCTATGCCAAGCAATGTTCTCAGAGCCTGGGGTGGTTTCCACGACATGCTCTCAGAGCCTGTGGTGGTAGGACCATCTAGGAATGCCGGGACGGTCGGTCCCTGCTCAAGAGGGGGGGCGGGGGCGCCGTGGGAGCCCGGGCGCAGGGGCGCGAGCGGAGCATATGCGCGAGTGCAGGAGTGGCGGAGGAGTGCCCCATGTGTTCCCATATGTTTTGGGGATCCTCGTCTCCCCCCCCCCCACACTTCCCCTATTTTGTTGTTTCCCTTCTGTTCTGGGGGAATCGACGGCTCATTGTGTCTGTGCGTTTCTGTCCCTCCGGGGCCGGGGCTGCCGAGGCCAGCCCAGGACGACCCGGGGAAGCTGCCCGTGCCCCTCCCGGACTGCCCCACCCATTCGCATCCCTTGGCATCGCTCGGACGTGTGCAGTCTTCCTTCGGCGAGGACCCTCGAGGAGCATCCTTGAGCACTTGGCGAAAAAACGGCTCACGAAGTCGAAAAAAGCACGGGGAATGGACGTCCGAGCGATGGCCAGATCACGGCGTCGCCCTCGTCCCGTCCCCGCCCCCCGAGCCCCCCGGCGGCAGGTCGCGGGGCGGTCCCTGGAGGCCGAGCTCGAGGGCCAGCGCCAGCTGCAGACCTCGCGGTCCGTGGCGCACGCGTGCGACGAGCGTAGCGGCCTGCTATCGGGCGCACCTCCCGGAAGGTTCGAGTCCGCCTCGTCGCCGGCGTACGCGTGGTCGAAGCGCTGCCTGCAGTCCGGCTTAACCCCGCGCAGTCCGGCCTCTTCCCGCTTGGCCCCACTCGATGCCATTCAATCCCGTTGCATCCGACTCGATCCGGAGCTTTGTCCAGCCTGATCCTGTTCAGTGGCCCCTGTCGTGCGGAGATAAGACGAGGATGAACAATCCGTCTCAGAGCGCTCTGGAGCGCTCTCAGAGCGTTCTGGAACGCTCGGAGAATGCCGTGGCGCCCGAGACATCCTCCAGAGCCACCGGACCTCAGAGATGCTCGACTTATCCTCACCCGAAGTTATCCCCATCCTGGCTTCGTCTGACCCTTCGTCGGGCTTGGTGCCCTCGTGCTGGCGAGCACCTCTGCAGAGGCTGCCTCCTAAGGCCTTCGCGCCCCGCGACAGGGGCATCGCGGGTCAACCGTGCGCGGTGACGACCCGTGCGGTGAGGCCGTCTTGGACTTCGAGATCACCGCGCTGCTTGTCACAGCACCGTTTTGGGTCCCTGGCTCCAGCGAGGGGGTCCCCCGTCGTCTTACGGTCCCGCGCGCCCCATGGGGCCTTAACGGGGTGGGCCTCATGCGCAGGTCGGGACAGCCGTGAGAGATGCCGTATCCCGGGCAGATGCATGCCGCCTTGTTTGCAGAACCAAAGCGAAACGTCGAATCCGACTTGGGGCCAGAGAATGTGCGTTTCAACTATTCCAGAGAATTGTGTTCTCATTCTAAGTATACTCTCTCGGAAGATGTCTTCTCACCACCGCGGTGAAGTGTAATTTGTGACGGTGCCCCATCCCGCCCAGTATATAGCCATGCTCCCATCACATCCTGGCCATTCGTACCCCGAGCTCCTTCCTCCCCTGTCCACCACAATCAGCGCTTTCCCCCCCTGCCTTTTTTGTTTCTCTCTCTCTCTCGTTTTCTCTTTCTCTCTCTCTCTCTCTCTCTCTTTCTCTCGCCTCCATCGGGTCAGCCCCCGCCGTAGTCCGTATTCGCTCGCCTCCGCTGGAGTGCGGCACTATGTTTGCAGCGCTTGGCCGAGTCTGTGTTGCACGGCCCGCCCAGCACCGGGTAACCATGGTGACAACGCAGTTGCGCCGATCATGCAGGTCATTCCCCCCCTCAGTCTGGCCCAGACTTTCATCAGCATCTCCCACGCGAGCATCTCGCTCGAGTGCCTGGTTTGTCACTCGAAGGTCTCGAAGCCGACGCAGCCGAGAAAGCTGACATGGAACGTCCGAGTCCGAGTGCTCTCCACAAAGGTGAGAGCCACCATCCAGACAGTCGGGGCCCTGAAGAAGGAACCCTTTTCGTTGGGGAGGGGCTTCGCGTTCCTTAAGTGTTTCACAGCTTGCCTCAGGTTTCCCTTATGCTTTCGATAGGAAATCGAAGTTTAACTTATGGGAAAAAGGGGCCTCGTTCCTTATTTAGGGTCCCTTCGGTCAACGCCCCGACTGTATATCATTGTGCATGTCTGTGCGACCTCGGAGAGTGCATGCGGCGGCCTGGGATCTGCGTGAAGAAACGAGTCGGAGGCCTCGGAAGCCCGCCCAGGCTCTTGACCCCTCCGCGCCCGTGGAGGCATGTGCGCGCGAGGCTGGCTCGGAGCCTGCCGCACGCCCGATCTCCACCGGCGCCCGCCCCCGCTGCCGACGCAACTCGTTCTCCGCTCTCCGCCCTCTCCTCCAGTCTCCGCCGCTCCTCCGCCTTGTCCGCCTGGCAAGTTCTGCTGCCGCCCCCGACCCTGACCTCCTGGGGGGCGTCCCCCAGAGGCGCCACGGAGACTCCCAGAGAACGCCTGGCGCAAGCGTACGCTGACGAAAGGCTCTCTCCCCGATCCTCGGGGGTTTGGGGGGGGCAGAACTCGGCACGAGCCCCCCCCTCCCCCCCTGGCCCTTCGGCCGGAGGAGACCTCCTGCAATGAAATTCTTGACGCTTCGCGCATCCCCCACCAGCTCGCAGGCGCCGGACTCGTTGCGATGGGTGCCGCCGGCCCCCTCAACTCAGCGGTGGAGTTCGAGGGCTGCGCGCTGAGTGGTTCAGCCTTCCGCGTCTTTTGCCTCTTGTTTTCCACCGCCGACAGCCTGTCTCCCGGGCTCGTGCTTCTTAGCTAGCCGGGTTGGCTGCTTGGAGTTTGGCGCCGCACGGGCGACTCACTCCGTTGCACCCGCACCCGCGGCCGCTTGTACATTTTGGTATATTGGGCGGCGCCTAGGTGCGTCTGCTGGCGAATGCAGAGCATTTTGTTCAGTGCGTGTGCAACTGCACGCTTGTTGTGCAGGTGCGATCCGGCCTGCCAACGTGGCGGTTGGGGTCGCCAATTCGCTTTGTGCCGCCCGCCCCGGACATTGCCCTTCGCCGCCAGACCGTTGTCGCGCGGCCGCAGACCAAAAAAACATCCCCACCAGCCCATCCAGAAACGACGCCCGGGCGAGATGCCTCCCATAATGTCCTCGGATGTCTCTTGGAAGTCTTTTGGAGGCCTCTTGGGGAGTCTTGCAGGCCTCTTGGCGGTCCCGGAGGCCTCTTGAAGCATTTTGGGTGCCTCGGAGAGTCTCTTGGGGCGGCTTGGGGGTCTCTTGGGAGCCTCGTGCCTCTTGGAGGCCTCTTGGGCGCCTCTTGGGGCCTCCTGGGCGCCTCTTGGAGCCCTTTTGAGGCGCTTTTGCGAGCGTTGAGAGCGCTCTTGGGGCCATCTTGGAGGAGATCGATCAAAAAAAGATGGGAGCTCCAATTGCGCCCCCCCCCTCGGGGGCTCCCAAAATCGCCTCTTGGGCTCCTGTTTGGGCGCTTTTGAAGCGCTCTTGGGCGCTCCTGGGGCCGTCTTGAGGCTCTCTTGGGCCTCCCTTGGGGCCCTCAGGGGCCCTTTTGGAGCTGCCTTGAGGCATCGGAAGGCCATCGGAAGCGAAAAGGCGAGAAGGCACACATCAGTGATTTGCTCACGGTTTTTGCGAGATTTGGGCTTCTTGTCGGCTTCCTGGGGGGGCTCCATGGCCACTTGGAGCCGTTTTGGGGCGGTCGTGGGGTGTCTTGGAGCATATTGGGAACCATATTGAGCCATCTTGAGTTATCTTGGGGCGTCGTGGATGTCATCTTGGGCTTCCTGAGGCCTTCTTGGAGCCGTCTTGGGCCATTTTTAAATGCTCTGACCGCTCGCGGGGCGCCCCGTCCAGGTCCAGGTCCAGGGGGGAGGGCGTGGGGGGAGGTGTGAACCCATTCCCGAAGGGGAAGAACAGGGTTGGAAGCGGAGCCTCCCTAGACCACCTACGCCGAGAGGGATGGAGGAACTTGTGGAAGAGGTGGTCCGCATAGGCCGCTCCTGAGGGCCAGCCAGCAGCCAACTCAATTGGAGGAGGTCTTATCCGGCGCCTTCCCGGGGTCGCTCCCCCCCCAGCCACCTCGGAGGAAGGAAGGGCGACACCACCGCAACCAGGGGCGTGCCACCTCCCGCGAGAAGGGGGTCCACGATGCCCCCTCCGCGCGGGGGGCAGAGGTGGAGGGGCTCCTCCTCCTCCCTCCCCCTCCTCCCCCTCCCCCTCCTCCTCCTTCTCTTCCTCCTCCTCCTCCTCCTCCTCCTCCTCCTCCTCCTCCTCCTCCTCCTCCTCCTCCTCCAACTTCTGGTGGTGGTGGTGGTGGAAAACAAGCCCTCGCGCCGCGCACCCCCTGTGGGAGTGGGGAAGGCCGCCCTGGCCCAGACCGCAGGCGCGCGAGGAGATCGCGGCCCTCCTCCTGCGCGCTCCCTGGGCGCCCCCGCGCCGCCTCCCTGGGCGGAAGGGCGGCCGCTCTGGCCCGCACCGCGGCGCACGGGGCGCCGTCGTCCTCGCGCGGGTGTTTCGTGGCGATCTCGCGCGCCGTTTGTTCGTCCCGATGTGTCGTCTCGCAGCAGAGGCAGAACGGAGACGAAACGAAAGGAAACAAAGACACAGCGAAGAAGGAAAGCACTGGTTTCAGCTCCGGCCCTGGGTCTTGGCGCCGCTTCCCCACGTGCTCCTCCTCCTCCTCTGCCTCCTCCTCCTCCTCCTCCTCCTCCTCCTCCTCCTCCTCCTCCTTTTCCTCCTCCTCCTCCTCCTCCTTTTCCTCCTTCTCCCTCCCTCCTCCTCCTCCTCCTCCTCCTCCTCCTCCTCCGTCCTCCTCCTCCTCCTCCTCCTCCTCCTCCTCCTCCTCCTCCTCCTCCCCCCCCTCCTCCGCTTCCGCCTCCCCCGGCCCCCGGCCCCTGCCGCATTCGAGGGAGCCGCCTCCGCCGCCCGAGGTGCGACGGGTACGACCTGCAGTGGGCCCAGTGCCGCGGCCTGCCCGAGTGCGGCGAGCCCGCGCCTCGGAGCGCGGGCCGGAGCAGACCGCGCGCCCCTCGGAGCTCGTCGCCGTCGCCGTCGCCGTCGCCGTCGCCGTCGCCGTCGTCGTCGTCGTCGTCGTCGTCGTCGTCGTTTACGTCGTCGTCGTCGTCGTCGTCGTTTACGTCGTCGTCGTCGTCGTCGTCGTCGTCGTCGTCGTCGTCGTCGTCGTCGTCGTCGTCGTCAGCGTCGTCGTCGTCGTCGTCGTCATCGAGCCGTGGCCCCCCACTCGTCCCGCCCGCCCCTGCCCGCCCTCCCGCGCCGGGGGCGCGCGCTGGGGCCCTGGGCAGGAGCGCATATCCCAGCACTGCTTGGGGGAGAGCCCTATGCTTTGCACGGAAAGAGATATACGGTGTGCATGTTGTGACATGTGTAGTGCACTGTACTGTGCTCAGAGTGTGCTGCCCATGTCCTACAATACATCTGGCGCAAGCGATCTGCAGCACGCACTTGGTGCAGCGCATGAGGCGCAAGCTACGTGGCGCAGTCGTGCCCTTCGCGTGCGGTGCAATATACTTTTGAACCCGGAAGGCGTCAGCCTTCGCATGAGGCGGGCACGAGGCTGCCACAGCCTGGCACCAGGCGAAAGCCCACTATGCCCCGCTTGCGAGAACGCCCACGGGCGATACGAGCTCTTTCGACCGATGGAGGAGGCAGAGGTGTCAGGAGAAGAAGCACGGGGAGGAGAACGGCCGTGATCGGGCGCGGCGACCGGTGGGAGGAGGCCAGCAGGTATACGGCTCGGTCAGAGTGCAGCCACCCAGGGCCGCGACCGCGCGGTGAGCCGAGAGCGCCCGAGGTGCTCGCCGGTGGACTGCGAGTTCGGAGACTGGGGCGAGTGGGAGGACGGCGACGGGTGCTCCAGCGGACTGCCACGATGTTTGGGAGCGGCAGGGCGCAGCAGCTCCGTCTCGCAAGCACGAGCGTGGCTGTACAGTGGGAGCCCAATGCCAAGAAGCATTCTGCTTGCCTCCAGGGTGCCCTGGGTTTCTTGGGTGTCGATGGTTTTGCTATGAAAACCGTGACGCTCCCACACCAGAAGTCAGTGGAAGCCCTGGCGTCTCAGGGTTGGGCTTCCTGTGGAAGGTATCTTGTGGTCGAGCTCCTACCGTAGAGCAGCATGAGCAGCAGCAAGGGAGAGGCGGACCAGAGCTGCGTCAGACAGCTGCCGATGGAGCGACGTGGCGAGGGCACCCCGCATCGTGTATCAGGGGCAACGCTAGAGTTGAGTCGGGCCCGTCCCTCTACAGGAGGAGTATTGAAAAACAGTCACAACATAGTTTGGGGACTATTTTTGGAGTATGTTTTTGGCCACTCTGGGGGTATTTTTTGGGGGATTCTTCATTTGTCGTCGAAGATCCCCCTGTAGGGGGACGCGCCCGATCTTACGTTAGAGCGAGAGATATTACCAGCCTGGAACAGATCCCTATCCCTATGCTGGGCATCTCCTCATCACGATGTCAATCTCAGGGATTCCCTTATCTCTTGAGGGCGCATCCCTGAGATTGTCATCGCCTTTTTGGCGTGGCAATCTTAGGGACAGGGATAAGTCCGAGGCTGGTCAAGATAGGCTCGACCCCCAGTACGTGGCCTCTTGATCGCCGACCGGGGGGCCGGCAGCCCACCCGGCCCATGGGGCTCGCGGGGCCCAGGTCCGTCGGTTTCGGTCCCAGGCCGTTTTCACTAAAGGGAGGTTGACTAAAGGGAGGTTTCTCCACGGCCGAGGGACGCGCCCGACCTAACGTTAGGGCGAGAGATAGGCTCGAGGGGGGCGGGGGACGCATCGACCCCCAGTCGCTTCTATGTTTCGTCGAAGATCCCCCTGTAGGGGGACGCGCCCGACCTAACGTTCGAGCGAGAGATGGGTTCGAGGGGGGGGGGACGCGTCGACCCCTGTAGGTCCACGGCCGTGCGGGGGAGGAGGAGGAGGAGGAGGAGGAGGAGGAGGAGGAGGAGGAGGAGGAGGAGGAGGAGGAAAGGAGGAGGAGGAGGAGGAGGAGGAAGTAGAGGAGGAGGAGGGGGAAGGGGGAGGATGAGGAGGGGGACGCGCCCGACCCTGGAAAACGTTGGAGCGAGCGAAAGGGGCTCGCAGCTGTGGGGGAGGGGGTGGCTGGGGACGGTCTTCGCGTATTCTCGACCTCCGTTCGCCTCTCCACCGCCCGACAGGGGGGCCCTCAAGCCCCACCCCGCCATGGAGGGCGAGCGGAGCTTCCGTCCCCCCCCCCCCCCCCCCCCCCCCGGCGGCCTGCCGCCGAGCCGTCGGCGACGGTGTCGCCGACGCGAAGCTCGGCACTTTTGAGTCGGGCCTGTCCCTCTACAGGGCGATTGTTCAGAAATAGTCACAAGATAGTCTGGAGACTCTTTTTTCATTATTTTCGGCTCAAATCAAAAATATTTCCAAAAATCAAAAATCAGTCAAAACTAATCAAAAATAGTCAAAAACAATGAAAGCTCGGTGCTTTTGAGTCGGGCCTGTCCCTCTACAGGGCGAATGTTCAGAAATAATCCCCCAAAATAGTCTGGGGACTCTGTTTTCACTATTTTCGGCCATTCTGGGTGTGCAGTTTTTTCCGTCGCTGTCGGCCACGGTGTCGCCGATGCAAAGCTCGGCCCCTTTTGGAGTCGGGCCTGTCCCGACTCACAAACAATCCAAAAATAATCATAAAATCATCAAAAATAGGCAAACATAGTGAAAAAATAGTCAAAGCTCGCTACTTTTGAATCAGGGCGAATGTTCAAACATAGTCAAAAAATAGTCTGGGGACTCTTTTTTTCACTATGGTTGACCATTTTGGGTGCATTTTTGGGTATGTTCGATTTTTCGCCCAAAGTCCCCCTGGTAGGGGGACGTGCCCGACTTCACGGTACGTCCCCCCTGAGCCCGTCCCCCTCGAGCGCTGCTCCGCACGACGCCGCGAGGGCATCGCCGCATCCTTGACCCCGCGGCCCGTCTTTGACGGGCGTCCCGTGGGGTAGTGCGTGGACGTCCGAGGGTACAGTCGGGGCCTTGAAGAAGGAACCCTTTTCGTTGGGAAGGGGCTCCGTGTTCCTTAGGTGTTTCGCAGCTTGCCTCGGGTGTTCCTCATGTTTTCGATCGGAAGTCGAGGTTTAACTTATGGAAAAAAGGGGCCTCGTTCCTTATTTGGGGTTCCTTAGGTCAACGCCCCGACTGTATTGCGCCCTCCTCGTGCATCCTCGTGTCACTCCTGTTTGAGCGCAGGTGCTGCCAGGGAGGGAGGGCAGTTCACGAGGCGTGACATGCCAGCCTGGCGCTGGGCCACGGTTCGTTTGTATGTGTGCGAGTTTTGCGCACGAACGTCAGTCTGCAGGTGAAGGGCAGGCCTGCGGTGGCGGTCTTTGATTCGCTCTGCTATTGCAGTCCCGTCCGTGGCACTTCTCCCACCATGGTCACGTGTTATGTTTGTTGTTGGCGTCATCGTCATCCGGTAGGTGGGAGCAATTACTGGACACTCCCCCGCACCCCCAAACCCAAAAGTCGGCACGCGCGGAGGAGACTGTGGTCGAAGTAGAAATCGTCAGACCCATCGCCAACTTTGAACATTGGGGGGGAGTGGGAGGCGTTGACCGATGCATGTGGGATCAGAGCGTGAATTACCTACCCCGCTTTCGCTTCCAGGCAAAACCAAGCCATACCACGCGCCTCCTCGTCAAGCGGCCTGACCAGCACAGGCTGCAATGTGGCATCGCTTGGCATCTCTTGGAAGCGAGGGTGGTCAACAGCGAGGCAGGTTTGTTTTTTCCCTGTGGAGTGCGTGTTCGCTAATTTTTTTCCACGGCCTGTGGCTGCCCTCTTCGCTCGTACGGCTTGCGCGTCGAAGGAAAAGCCGGCCAGCCAGCAGGTGCCCCGCGGAGGCGTCTCCTCCCCCGACGTTCCACCATGGGGCCCCCCAGAAGCCCTGGGGCACCTCAGGACCCTCCAAGATCGACGAAGCAAGACTTCATCTGAGATCCAGGACCCTCCAAGGTCGACGAAGCAAAACCTCCAGGACCCTCCAAGATCGACGAAGACCCCCCAGGACCCCAAGATTTCTCATTGCAAGACTTCTCTGACAGCGAGGCGCTCGTGTGATTCGGAGCGAGTGGGTCAGGAAGCAGTCCTCCACGCCGCCTCACAACAAGATGTCCTTTCGCTCGTGCCTACTGATTTTTTGTCTACGTGGAATCGACTTCTCTACCCCTTTCGATTTCATCTTCCCAGTCTTCTCGTCCTGGTGGACTGGACCTCCCGCGCTCCGTCGCGCCATGGCCCCTCCGAGGTGCATTGGGCTGAGATTCCGCGATCGCTCCATCAAGACGCCCAACAACGAGTGCGGGCAGCCTTGCGAGGAGAGCGGGGTGGGGACAGATAGCGTTGCACTGCTTAGGCACAGCCTGCGGGGGGGGGGAGGAGAGGACCACGAGGACCACGGCCAAGACTGCACGCGGACACGTGGGCGCCGATCTTGGTCGTCATCCACCCTGGCCACCGTGGATTCGTGGACCAGCCTCGCGAGTCGGCGACGGCCGGCAGGGGACATGACCAAGATCGGCGTCGACGAGATCCCGCGACACTCTTGTAATGGTCCTCCTCCTCTTCCTCCTCCTCCACCTCCTCCTCCTCCTCCTCTTCCTCCTCCTCCTCTCCTCCTCCTCCTCCTCCTCCTCCTCCTCCTCCTCCTCCTCCTCCTCCTCCTCCCCCTCCTCCTCCTCGGGAGGTCGGCCTGCGCGGGCCCAGGGCAGCCCCCTCGGGGGGCCGAGAGGCGGGCGTGCCGCGCCTCTGCGGCACTCGGCGGAGCCCTGCTCCGGCAGAGGCCGCGCCCGAGAGGGCTGGGGGCGCCGGAACTCAGCGGGCCCTGGCAACGACAGGGCCGTCTTTGTTCCAGTGGGGGCGTGTGCCAAGAAACCAGCTGGATGTTGCCAGGCTGCCCTGGGTTTCTTGGGTTTCGATATGCCGCCCAATAAGATCTTGACGATTTTCGATCGGCAGTGGGCCCAGGCAACGATCAGAGCGTGAATTACCTGCCCCGCTCTCGCTTCCAGGAAAAACCAAGTCATACCACGCGCCTCTTCGTCAAGCGGCCTGACCAGTGCATGCCGTAGTCTGGCGTCGCTTGGTATCTCTTGGAAGCGAGGGTGGTCAAAAGCGAGGTAGGTTTGTCTGCCCCCTAAACGACAGGGCCGTTTTTGTTACCCGTTCCGTTTTGCCGTTTTTGTTACCGGTGCCGTTTTGCCGTTGCTTTCTTACCGGTTCTTTCCCCCACGGTTTTGGAGGGGGAGGGTGGGGTTCACTTCGCTCGGGAGCTCTCGAGCGAAGTGAACCCCACCCTCCCCCTCAAGAATCATGGGGGGGGTAGGGGTAGGGTTCGCATGTGGCCCCCTACCCTGGCAGCGACAGGGCCGTTTTTGTTACCGGGTCCGTTTTGCCGTTTTTGTTGCCGGGTCCCGTTTTGCCGTTTCTTTCTTACCGGTTCCGTCGCGCCGTTCTTTTGCGGGTTCCCACTCCGGTTCCACTCCGACTCCTGGAGCCATTTTGTTGCCGTCCGTTTTTGTTGCCGTTTTCATTTTCAAGGGACACTTTTTCGGAAAAGGTGGAACCAGCCTGGGGGGAGGGCGGCATGTAAGGGCCAACCTTAAGTCGGGCCTGTCCCTCTACAGGGGGACTAGTCAAACATAGTAAAAACAAAAGAAGCAAAACAAATGGTCCGGGGACTATTTTTGAGCATTTGTTGACCATTTGGGAGCATTTTTGGAATATGTTTTCGTTTTCGTCGACAATCCCCCTGTAAGGGACACGCCCGACTTACAGCTGGGGGCGCCGGGAGGGTGGAACCATCATGGGGGGACGGCGGCATGTAAGGGCTAACCAGGGGGGGGGGGGACGCTCGGGAACGACCGGGTGCGGCCCCGCTTCTACCTCCCCCCCATCACTCCTTCGAGGCGTCCGCGTAACGCGTAACCCAAGGGGAGCGCCTGTAGGCGCTGCCCGTGGGGCCTCTCTGGCAGCGAAGGCCCGCGGGGTGTACAGGTCGGAGGCGCTCTCACACGCGGGAGTGTACCCCACAGACAATGTGTCCCCGTCACTCCTTTCCCTCCCCCTCCCCTCCCTCCCCTCCCCTCCCTCCCTCCCTCCTCCTCACTCCCTCTCCCACCCTCCCTCCTTCTGAAGCCGATGTGGCTCAAGCCTCTCCCTCCCCCCCTCCTTCTCAAGCCAGTTTGGCTCAAACCGTTTTGGCGCAAGGCCCGGTGCCATGTCGTTCTGGATAGTCTCACGAAGTCGTTATGTCCCTCGAAGCGTCGATCAAGAACTGCTGCCTGACCAAACAATGGAGCGCCGCACTGCGGTTGCTCCGCGAAGGAATTCCATTGGGTGTGCAACTCGTCCCAAGCCACCACGTTGCGACTGTCAGCGCATGCAGAAAAGGCGGGCAATGGCAACACGCGTTGTCAGTGCTCAGTGAGATGTGGGAGGCGAAGCTGGAGCCCAACGTCATCTCTCCTACAATGGCTGGCCCAGCGCTCGCGGAGGTGCCCGTCGGTGGCAGCGGACCTGCCCCCTCCGGCGGCCCCTGCGAGCCCCAGCAGGCATCGGCGCGCTTCCAAGATAGCCCAAGAGCGTTCCGAGACGCACAAGGAGGCCCCCAAGAAGGCCCCCAGACGACCGAAGACGGTCCAAGAGGGCTCCGAGACGCGCCCAGAGCGCTCGACAACGCTTCAGACAGCCTCCAGACGGCCCAAGAGACTTCAAAAACGCTCCAAGTGGGCTCCACGACGAGCCCCAAGAGAGCCCGAACACTGCAAAATCATCCCATTCCTTTGGGAAAATGTACATGTTGGCAGTTCCCGGGCTTGCCCTCAACAAAGCGTCCAAGGCGGCCATACAGGGTCCAAAGATGGCCCCAGGACGGTTCCTGAGGCGTCCTTGACGGCGCACGGGGTACCCAAGACAGCCTCAATAGCAGCCCAGGACGGCCCAAGACGGACGCCCAAGACGGCCCCAAACAACCCCCAGACGGCCCCGACAACGCCTCAGACGGCTTCCGGACGGCCCAGGAGGCTTCTAAAACGTTCCAAGTGGGCTCCACGACGATCCCCAAGAGAGCCCGAACACAGACAAATCATCCCATTCCTGGGGGAAACGTGCATTTTGGCAGTGCCCAGGTTTGCCCTCTTCAAAGCGTCCAAGACGGCCATACAGGGTTCAAAGATGGCCCCAGGACGGCTCCTGAGGCGTCCCTGGCGGCCCACGGGGTACCCAAGACAGCCTCAAAAGCGGCCCAGGACGGCCCTAGACGACCCCCAGACTGTGCCCAGACTGCCAGAGACGCCCAAGACGGCCCCAGACACCCCCCAGACGGCCCCGGACGGCCTCAACACGGCCCACGAGGCACCCGAGACAGCCCAAGAGGGCCCCAGGAGGCTCCCAGAAGGCCGAACGAAGCGCAGGGGCCCCAAGATCACGGCCCGATAGAAGCACCGAAGACCTCACCAACAGCAGCCACAAGACGGCCTGAGACGGCCCGAAAGCGGCCCCGCAACGGCTCCAAGCGCACCATTGGTGGCCGGTCCCAAAACGCCTCGCCCGCTCCGTCCCGGGAGGACGCGCCGGGCGGGATGCTGGTCTGGCGGCGCGGCGGCCCAGAGTCGGCCCACCGATTCTGGGCCGGAAGGCTGGTGGCCCAGAATCGCCCCGGCCAGCCCCAAGATCACGGCCTGAGAAGCACCGAAGACATCACCAACAGCAGCCAAAGACGGCCTGAGACGGCCCGAAAGCGGCCCCGCAACGGCTCCAAGCGCACCATGGGCCGGTCCCAAAACGTGGCCGATTCTGGGCCCGCGCCCGCGCCGTCCCGGGCGCGCCGGGCGGGATTCTTCTGGTCTGGCGGCGCGGCGGCCCAGAGTCGTCCCGCCGATTCTGGGCCGGACCCTGCCTGACCTTCCAAGAGGGCTAAAAAATAGCACCCGACCTAAAAACCGATCCCAAAGCTACTCTACGTCTTGGTTTTAGGCTGTTTCGCTCCGCTTCTTAGTTTTTTGGGTCTCCAGTGCTAAAAAATAGCACTCTGGAAGGTCAGGGGAAGGCTGGCGGCCCAGAATCGCCCCGGCCGGCTCCGGAAGCGCGCGCCGGACGGGATTCCATGGGCTGGCGGCGCAGTGGCCCAGAGCCGGTCCCACCGATGCTGGGCCGTGGCAGGCGGGTGGCCCAGGAACGGGTAGGCCCGCCCCGGAGGCGCGAGAACTGGCCCACATCGGAGCTCAAGAGACGGGGGTCAATGCAAACGGGGGTCAGCCAGGGCTTTGGATCCTGCAGGATCCTGCAAAGACCCCCTCTGGCTGACCCGGGTTAGCGAGCCGTTCGTGGCCGCGAGGCGGCCGCGCATATTGGCTGACCCGGGTCTGCGAAGACCTGCGTTGCAGTTTTTTTTTTCTGCATTGCAGTTTGTTGCTTTCCTGCTGACCCGGGTCTGGATTGACCCGGGTCAGGAGATCACCGACCACAGGGCGCGCTGGGCGGGGTTGTTGGCTGGCGGCGCGGCGGCCCAGAAGTGGTCTCGCCGACTCTGGGCTGGCGGGCCTGCGGTCCAGAATCGTCCTGGCCGGCCGCGGAAGCGCGCGCGGCGGCCCCGCGGGGCGCGCCGGGCGGGATTCTGGGCCGGCGGCGTGGCGGCCGAGAGAGTCGGCCCCGCCGATTCTGGGCGGGGGGCCCAAAAGCGGCTGGCTGGCTCCAAAGGCGCGCATGGCCCTGGGAGGGAACAGATGTGTCTTCCAGGGGAGGAGCAGGACTCTGGGACGGCGGGCCGGGGGGCGCCCAGAATCGGGTTGGCTGGCTCCAGAGGCGCGAGAGGCAGCCCGGGGCGCACTGGGCGGACTCGATTGGCGGCGCGGTGGCCCAGAATCGGCACCGCCGACTCTGGCCCAGCGGGCCGGTGGCCCTGAATCGGGCCAGCCTGGCCTTGCAGCCCGACGTCGCCGCCGCCGCCGCCGCCGTCGTCGTCGTCGTCGCCGTCGTCGCCGTCGTCGCCCTCGGCGTTGCCAGAGCGTGGCCGCTTCTCTCAAGCAGTGGCGAAGCGTCCTAGTTCGCCTATAGGCCTGCCAGCGAATGTTCTAAGAGCCTCTTTGTGGTTTGCACGACATGTTCTCAGAGCATTTCTGGTTGAGACTGTCTTGTTTTAACACATCGGGTAATGTTCTAAGAACATTGTATTTGTTATTGCAACAAGTTTGGGTTCTAAGAACATTTCGTGGTAGGACTATAGGAATGCCGGGACGGTCGGTCCCTGCTCAATTCTCCTCGTTGCCTCCTGCGGTGGCGAACTCCTCATTGTGATTGGTGTTTCTCATTCGCCCTCTCCCTGCCCCCTCCCTGCCCCTCATCCGCCTCTGATTCCTTTTCAAGTATACTCAGTGCGAATACTACTCTCCTCTTTCCCCGACTTCGTGCTGCAAGTGTCCCGCCCTCCCCGTGCACCTTTCCACACGGGATGCCAATCGAAGCGCTTTCCACCGTGAACGTTTGTTTTGTGTCTGTTGCAATCGAAGCGCTTTCGGTATTTCTGAATGGTATTCCTGCTGTAGCGTGGGCTTTGCACCAAGATCGGCGCTTTGCTTCCGTGGGTCAGACTGGCGTTCTCGTCGCAGCGCGGCCACTGTTCGAGATCCGAGTCCTTCCTCGTCGTTGTGGCTCCGCTCCTTTCCCCTCGTCCGCCTTCGCCTGGTCCTCCTGCTCCTCCCGCTCATCCCACTCCTGGTCCTGCTGCTGTTGTTCCTCCTCGTCCGCATCCTTCCTCATCTTCCTCTTCCGCCTACTCATCCTCCAACTCGTCCGCAACCTCCTCCTCCTCCTCCTCCTCCTCCTCCTCCTCCTCCTCCTCGTTACACTGAGGCCCGCGCCATCCGGCCATTACAGTGAGGCCCACGCTCGTGCCCGGGAGGGCGACCTGCGCGGCCATGCCGAGGGAGAAGGCCGCCTCGGCCATGCGGCCGGCCACTCCGCCATCCTCCAGGGCGAGCAGCACCAGCCCGCCCCCGCGGCGCCGCAATCGAGCGCCAGCCGAGGGTCTCCTGGCAAAGTTCGTCCACCAGGGATGCCTCCCATGATGGCGCCACAAACTCGCAACCGAGCCGAAACATCGCACTCCGCTTCCGCCGCTGGCACCGCCGCCGGGACGGAGGTCCCCGCCTCCGCATGGGCTCGGGCCGCGCCGACGGGCTGCGCCGTTGCAGCCTCGAGGGCGACCGGGTTCTCCCCTTCGCGCCGCCACGCTCCTCGGTCGCGCAGCCCCGCCGCAATGCGCGGACGTGGCAGCGCCCCTCGCCCATCGGCATCGCCTCGGCCTTCTCCGCCGCCACGACCGACGCGTCCTCGCATGCAGGCGACGAGCAAGTCGAGGGCGCCAGTGCCGCAGATGGTCGAGGCGCCCATCGTGCATTCGGAGGCGGACAGGACGGCGGTGGAGGACACGGTGGAGGAGATCGCGGCGAGGCCCCACCCGCCCAGCAAGTCGCAGGAAGCCGTCCGCGTCGACCGCTACCCGCGCACCGAGCACCACGTGTCTAAGCCCCTGCCCGAGGACATCGCCAGGCTCATCTTGTTCCCGGGCGGCTGCTGGAGTCTGGAGCAGCGCGCAGCGCTAGGGCACGAGGTGCGGGCGATGAGCGGCCAGCACCGCGTCGTCCCCGACGCGCTGCCCACGGTCGCAGGAAGGCCAGTGGCACCGCCTGTGATGTTGGTGGCCCAGCGCCTGGCAGCGCGCTGGACCGGCGCGTTCAGCCAGGAGTGTCGCCATGCGTGCCGCCGCCATTGGCGGCTCGTGGCCGGGTCGATCTGGCCCGGCACCTTCGAGGACCCGATGCTGGCCTTGGACGCCCAGGCCGCTGAGCACCGTCCTCGGCTTCTCTGTCGCTCGCCCGAGCCGAAGAGCAGGCTATCCAAGCCAGAGGACAATAGCCGCTGCTGCCCTCTGGACCGCCACCAGGGCACGGTGCACAGGCGCCTGGTTTCCAGGCCGCTGACGTGCACCCGCTCCAGCTTCGCAGGCCTGGAGGTTGACACCAACACCAAGATCGGCGGTGTGCCTCCACCGAGGGAAGAAGATCCCGATCTCGATGATGGTGGTAATATTCTGGCTTCCAAGGTGGCCGAAATATTACCACCAGCACCGAAATCGAGGGCCATCTTCCCCCTGTGGAGGCACCCCCCCGTGTTGGTGTTGGTGCCAATTTCCAGGCCTCCAGCTTGCCAGGGGATGCCGGGCACCCACTGCCAGCCGCGGCATGGAACAGTACGTTCAGCAGCACTGGCAAGGGCAGCAAGGACGGCGCGGCCCAGGCCCAGAAGTCGCGGCGGAGGTCTCCACGGTCGGGCCCGCAGGCTGCCCCAAGGGAACGCACCGCGGCGGCCTCGAGAGCAAGAGGGCGCGGGACGCGAAGCGGGCCACGGCCTTCAAGCGCCAGCGAGGAAGGACGACAAGACCGACGACGCCGGAGAGGAGAGGCACGACGAGGAGGAGGTCCCGCCCACAGAGCGCGCGGAGGGGTCCGTCGCGGACGACACCGCCGCGGGGCTCGGACCGTCCTCGCACCGCGCTCGTGCGCGGCGGCGCGGGAGAGGACGGTGACTGAGCGGCGATGCGAGGCTTAAGTCGGGCCTGTCCCTCTACAGGAGGAATATTCAAAAACAGAAATGCAGGGGACTATGTTTTCAAATCTTTTTTGACTATTGTGCGGGATTTTCGAACTATTTTGTTTTTTCTCGTCAAATCCCCTTGTAGGGGGACAGGCCCGACCTAATGCGAGGCGCAGGACATCATCTGCCGCGCCCCCTTAGGGGAAATCCCGACCTTTCTCCAGACAGCCAGTCCAAGGCTTGGCATCGCTCGAACCTGCGCATTTTTTCTCGGCGAGGACCATCGAGGAGCATTTTGCGCTGCGAAAAAGCAAGACACGCACGAAACCGAAACATGCACAGGGAATGGACGTCCGAGCGATGGCGAGAAGGTCTCGTCACAGACCCGTGCCATCATCCTGACGGGCCGTGCGTCGCACCACGTCGAGTTTCGCTCGGTCTTTCTGCCGTTTCGACCGCGCCGCACAGCCCTCACGTAATTAATGGAGGATGACGATTAATAAATGACCGGGGGTCGTCTTCACGCGGCGGCGCCCGGGATGACGATTAGAAAAAACTGGCCGCGGGTTGGAACACTATTCTTTTTAATCGTTCTCCTCCAGTCAGAAAATTGTGCAGAAATAGCAGGAAACTATTTTTTATCGTTCCCCCCCATTTTGTTTATTAATCGTCATCCCGCATTATACACGGGCACAGCTCACGGCAGTCCGCCTAACACCTGCTCAGGCGAGCTGCCCTGTGCCTGCCATTCTTAGGAGCCCGGGCGCGCTCACTGCTGCTTGTCGGTGACGGCGCCCTCGGCCGCGCTCGGCGCGCGCTCGCCCGGGTGGCATGTGTCGGCATCTTGTACGGATTGGGCGACCGCGCGCGGGAGTTGGACAGTTCTGTCATTCCCTCGCGCGGGAGCTGCTCGATCGCGCACGGACTGTTCTGTCAGTCCCTCGCGATCGTGCGCGAGACAGTTTGCTCCGCGGGAGCTGCTCGATCGCAGGCACCAGCCCGACATGAATTAGGATGCCTCGCTGCGATCGGGGCTCGCAGCTCCATGGCGCATGCATCTGATGTGAGCAGAGGTGGCGCAGTGCCGCCACGCTGTCTTCTCACCGCCCCCCCGTACTTTTAATCTCAGGAGGGAAAACAAACACACAGACACAATTAATCGTCAACTCCCAGGAAAATATGGAAAAATATGGGAAGTGGGGGGGAAGACAGAAGCCCAGAAAATATAGGAAAATATGGGAAATTTGTTTATTTGTGTGTACTTATTTGTGTGTCCCTGGGCCCCTTCATAATTCCCTACCCTCCTCGCACATCGCTCCGCATTGCCCACCTTGTCCTTGTCCTTCCGTGCCACTGTCCTGCCCCCAGGGGTCTACCACCGAGTCGAGGAAGCACGAAACGAGCTCGTGCGTCCCAAAGGACACGGACTGCGGCTGGTCGCAGTGGTCCGAGTGGACGCCTTGCGCTTCGGAGGTCGACCAGGCAGCGGAGCGGGAATTGTGGGCACGAGGCATGTGGCTTGCTCCAACAACCCGGAGACAACAAACAAACAAGTTTGCCATCTCTGTGGGGGGGTGGGTCTACATCCGCCGGCCTTCCGCCAGCTGAGCCGCACTCGTTTTTCATCCGCCGCCCTTTCCGCCCTCTTCCGCCGCGGATGAGATCCTCGAAGGTGATGCCCCTCCTGAAACCCCTTACGTGCACATCCACGGCCCGCGCCGCGAGCCAGGCGTTCGGGCCGCGCGCCCACGGACATGGCGGGCTTTTGTTAGCAAGTGTCTCGCGTGGAGCGCGTCCGTGCGGCCGCGAGGGATGTGGATATGAGGCGTTCCAGGAGAAGGCTTCGCTTCCCAGGATCGGAGGAGTTGGCCTCCCTGTCTCGGCGGACGGGGGGCGGAAGGCGGCGGAGGGGAAACGAGGCCGTCTCCACCAGCGGAAGCCAGCGCAAGGCCGGCGGAAGTCGACGGAAGTGACAAAAATGCGCCCCCCAAAGACGGCATTTTTGTTTGGGTTCAGGGCTTCAGGGCTTCGGGACACGCTCTATGGCCGCCGCTCGTGTGGGAGGAGGGGGCGTGTGCGCGGTAGAAGCTCGTGCCGCCCCGGACGCGGCGGCAGCGAGGGGGCATGAACGCTTCAACGCTTGACGACCCCCACAATCGAGAGGCCGAGTTCAGGACCACGTTGGGTTCGGGAAGGCTCGGGCTGTCGAGTCGTTCCTCACATCTGGGCCGGCGGGAACCCATCAGTAGGCGCATCAAATAGGGAATATGCCTGCCAGCGGGTGCCCCACGGAAACGTGTGCTCCCCCTTGGACGGCCCCAGGCACCCACAGTAGCTCTGGAGGCACTTGGGCGCCCTCCAAGATCGACAGATCATGTGCCACAGCAAGATCTCGGCGTCACCCCAACATACTTGCAGTACGTGTGCGTCGCCCCCCCCCCCGGGATGACGCGCGCACCGAGAAATCTTGTAGTATGTGTGTGTGTGTGTGTGTGTGTCGCGGCGGGCCCTTTCTGGCCACACAGGCAGGATCTATACCACAAGATGGGTCTACTATATGTCCGGGTCGGACGCGCGCCTCCAAGGAGAACATCTAGTGCTAGTATGTCTCGGTGCGTCCCAAGATTGCTGCAGCACGATTTCTTGCCGTACGTGTCCATGGTAGGTTGTCCGCGGCGTACCTTTTCCTGTGCAAGCTCTTCGGCACCACCTGCACCCTGGGCCCCGCCCTCTCCGGTCGCCTGAGGCCCCGCCCGCCTGTGCCCTGTCTCCCTAATTAGAGCTGTGTGTAGCCTGCCTATCTTTTAGCGGAAGAGGTTCGCTCACGCCCCGCCGACCAAAAAGTGTCCATGGTGGGTGGAAAGCCTCTTCGTGGGCCCTTGTGCCGGTCTCCCTGTGCTTCGCATGGGGGCTTCTCTCGTCGGCGTGACGTCCCCATCCAGGAGGGGAAGAAGCACACAGAGGCACAATGCATCGTCGACGCCAAGGCAAATCAATAGGGAAGACGTGAGAAGTGGGGGGGGAAGACGAAGCTCCAGAAACTGTGGCAACGTGTGGGGCATCCTGGGGTGGATGTGTGTATATTCATGTGTGTGTGTGTCCCTGGGCCCCTTTCAGGCATGCTCATATAGGATGTCTGCGTCGCCCCCCCACCTCCAGGGGCGACGCGCGCGCGCGCCGAGACATCTTAGAACCTCGGCAAGTCATGTGGAGACCCACCGCACCGCACCTGTGCTGCGCCTGTGCTGGGAACAATACTGAAGGGGGGAACCAGAGAGGGGAGCTGGAGAAAAAATGTAAAAAAGGGAAGAAGGGAAGAACTCTTAGAACCTCAGTAGGTCATTCGAAGACCCACCGCACCGCACCTGTGCTGCGTCTGTGCTGGGAACAATCATGAGGGGGGGAACCAGAGAGGGGAGCTGGAGAAAAGGGACGAGGGGGGGATGGTAGAGCGGATTCCCCCTCTTCCCTCTTTTCCAGCTCTCCCCTCTCTGGTTCCCCCTTCCTTATTGTTCCCAGCAGACGGTCAGGACTCACGCACGGGACGCGCGCGCGCCTGTGTTAAAAGTAGCGCCGCACCGAAACAAACAATCCATGGGGGCTTTGGCCGAGCGATCGCTTAAGCTCTGCGCCAGACAGCAGCATAAAACAGATATCCACCTCCAGCATCATCCTCCTCATCATCCTCATCCTCCTCCTCCTCCTCATCATCATCATCCTCATCCTCATCCCCATCCTCCTCCTCCTCATCATCATCATCCTCATCCTCATCCTCATCCTCATCCTCATCCTCATCCTCCTCATCCTCATCATCCTCATCATCCTCATCATCATCCACATCCTCATCCTCATCCTCATCCTCATCCTCACCAGCATCCTCATCATCATCCTCTGGGTGCCAGGATAAGGCTTCCCGGCGCGGAAGTGGTATCCTTTTGCCGGAAGGGGGGGAGGGGGCTCTCGGTGATTTGCCAGGGCTATGGTAAGCTCCGTGGCAGGCGAGCTCTGGCCGTACCCTTCGGCCTTCGGGAAACGATATACTACAAGGTGTTTGTACAGTCGGCCTGGATTAGTAGGTCGACCCTGCCAGATCAAGGGTACCTTTGTGTCTTGTGTCTCGCGACCCGTGCCTCCTGCATTCCTACGGCAGTGTGGCCCTCGGAAGGGTCTTGCGTCCTCTCGCGTGTCCTGTCCAATGAAGTCCGACTGTACAAGGTGTTTACACTATCTGTTCGGTCTGGACGCACGCCTCCAACGTCAGCACACAGCGTACTCCTATGGCCTCCGGGGCCTCAGCTCCAGGCAGGCGCAGGATCGGGAGCACCACGGCTCCGGGGGCCGGGGGCGCTCTCTGGCCAAGCCAGCGGCGCCCGGGGCGCATCGATCCTCCAGGCCCGCCGCTCCTCGGAGCCAAGTCGGGCATGTCCCTCCACAGGAGGAATCTTCAGAACTACCTTTCAAACATAATGTGGGGACGAGCTTTCTACTCTGTTTGACTGTTTTTTGACGTGTTTGAGTGTGTTCTAGTTCTGTCCCACAAAATCCACCTTTGGGGGAACATGCCTGACCTGACCTTTTAGAGATTCCTGATGCATCCCCGTCCGAGTTTACCCTCGCACGGAGGCGGCGGGACTCGCACGCGCGATAGCTCGCACGCACGGAACTCGCACGCACGGAGCCCTGCGTGGGAGTTCTGTGCGTGCGACTCCCGCGCGTGCGAGCTCCGTCCCGTGCGAGTTCCGTCCCGTGCGAGCTCCGCTCCGCGCAAGCTCCGCCCCGTACCAGTTCCGTGCGTGCGTCCGTGCGGATGCCGCTCCGTGCGAGCCCCGTCCCTTTCTATTGTCGGGGGTGCACAGAGCCCCCAACAGTTTTACTAAAGGGAGGTCTGTCCATCCCCGATATTGACTTCGTCCTGCTGGGCAACCTAATTCCTGGACCCCCCTGTCAACGGGGGCCTTGTCTTCGGTTTCAAGAATCGGGGCAGGCAACTCCTGCCTGCGCGAAGCCATGGCGCGGGCATTGGGTGACGAGACCTCGCAGGAGCTAGGCGCGCACTCAGCCAACGCCTTGGTGGACGTGAAGAGGTTCTACGACTCCCTGGTCTTTGAGAAGGTGGCGAAAAGGGCGCTGGAGTACGGTTTCCCCCCGAGGGTCCTGGCCATGGCGATGCTACTCCACCTCACCCCGAGAATGCTAAAGGAGGGCAAGGCGTGCAGCCTGCCCATCTACGCGAAGCGCAGCCTCTTGGCAGGCTCCAGACACAGCAACAACTTAGCGAGGACTCTCATCTACCACGTGGTGAAGTCCATGACCAGCCTCGTCCCAATGGTGCAGCCTAGAACTTGGTTCGACGACATCGGTTTGCGGGCGGTAGGAAGCATCACCAAGGTGGAGGACTGTATCGTCAAGGCGACCTACGAGCTGGCAAAGGCGCTGAACACGGAAGGGCTCTCCATGGCGGGCAAATCGGTCCTGTTCAGCACGGACTTCGACACGACAAAGAGGGCAACCCATAGACTGAAAAAGTTAGGTGTGACTATCAGAGGAGCCACAGAGGGGCGAGACCTAGGACTCGATCGAGCAGGTAAGACATGCACGAAGAGAGCGACCCACAGCGCAAGGAGGCGCAAAGGTTTTAAAAGGTTCGCGGCCATCACGAAGAAGCTCAAGAAGGCACGTACCCGCAGACAGGTCATCGAACAGGGACCCATGGCACAGGTCGGGTACGGCACGAAGGCTTACGGAGCTAGCCCAACAGAGCTCACAGCCATCAGGAGGAGGTACGCGAAAGGACTAAGGAAAGCATGGCCAGGAAGATGCCTCACCACGCTGCTAGACCTCGAAGGCGCAGACCCTGGCATCACCATACCCAGGAACCAGATCCAGGCGTGGTTCGACCTCTGGGCCAGCCGCCCAGACCTGCGAGCTGGAGCACGACGAGCATGGCCGAAGATACGAGCGCGACTCCTAGAAGCTCCGAAAGCTACGAGATGGCAACAGAGGAGGGGCATTATAGGCGCGCTGATCCTGCAGCTCTGGGAGATCAACTGGGACGCGAAGACGGCAGACTACTGGGAAGACGCCGCAGAAGGAGGATGGCAGTTACAACCAGACGAAGGAGATGATGACCCCACGGTGATCCTCGACGCCATCACCAGTGACCTCAAGAAAGCAAGGTGGAGGCAAGCCAGCCTTCACCACAACGGCGAAGGTCTACAACACGGAGTAGATACCTATGACATGAAGATGCAGCTCAGGCGCCTCAGGAAGTATGGGAAGCACCAGATGTTCGGAGCCATCCTCACGGCAGCATGTGCAGGGACGTGGTCACCACAGAGGAGGAAGGACACGTTCGGGGGCGACACCTGCAACATGTGCGAGTGCGGAGAGGTAGCGGACGACTTCCACATCATCTGGGGCGAGTGCCAATGCAGGAGCGACCACAACATCTACAAAAAGACGGAGAACCTGGTGCACCGAGCCAAGCAAGGGAAGACCGAGTGGGCAGCGTTTTGGCTTCGAGGACTCACGCCAAAGGATTGGACGACCCCATCAGAGTGCGAGACGGAGTACGAGGCAACGCGCACGGGCTCGGCGGCCAACATCACCAGCGACAGCGACGGCAACAAGCTGTACCTGACGGAAGGCCACATAGTCTGTGGTGATGGAAGCGGAGGAACGCGTGGCGACGATGCAAGATACAGAAGATGCGGATGGAGCTGGGTCGTGTTGAACAACCAGAGCGGCAACTGGCAGGAGGAGGCTACAGTGCACGGCCCGCTCCCTGGACCGAGACAGAGCAACAACAGGGCGGAGATCACGGCGTTCCTGGACTGCCTGCAATCAACGGACGGCGAGCTCACCTTCTACACGGACTCGGAGATCCTATGCAAAGGCTGGTACGGTAAAAGGTTTCTACAGCAAGGATACAAGAAGGCGCGCGGGGACCTGTGGAAGAAGATCAGACAGCGACTCGAGGCACGAGGAGGCGAAGAACTGATCAGGGTCAGGCACATCGAAAGCCACATGACGATCGAGCAAGCGCGTGAACGAAGAGTGCCTGAGGAGGCATGGAGAGGCAATCTCAGAGCCGACGAGTTGGCAGAGACAGCGGCGGCATCACACGCTATCCCAGAAGCGCAAATGGGCTGCTACGACTGGGCCAGGGCTACATCGCACTTAGTCCGCACGCGAATCGGCCAGGCGTACATGGGGCAGTTCTCTCGGGTGAAGCCGATGACGTGGGAAGAAAAGGCAGAAGCAAAGGCCAAAAGGAAGAAGGAAAAAGACGTGAAGGAGAACTACCAGCACCTCTTCGAGCACACACCCCATCTACTACGACCTGATGGACGCATGTGGAGATGCGAGCGCTGCAAAGAGTCCATTGGCCGCAAACAGCGTTCACAGGCAGCGAGATGGTGGCTCCAGAAGTGCAAAGGCGAAGCTCGAGAACAGGACGAACGATACGAAGGGGCTCTTCGCAACGTAGTCCTCAAAGGAAAGGTATCCCACCACACGCGCGCCATTTGCTGGTCAAGGCACAAGGAGCGCTACTTCTGCTGGACATGCGGAGCCACAGCGGAGAAGCACCTGAGCCACAAGATGCTGAAGGATTGCGAAGGATGGCCAGCTGGACAAGCATCAAGGTACGCGCTCAAGTCGCTGAGACGCAAGAAGGAGTGGACACCAGGAACGGGTGCGAGGTGGAATCGAGACACAAAGGTCAAGTTCACGAAGTCCGAGGTCAGCAGAAGAAATACACCAGGCACTACTACGAACATCCGCAAGAAGGGGGAGATACACCAGGTCAAGCAAACGGACACCACCGACGACGGGAAGCTCGTCTCGCATTATTGCAAGAGAGTTGTGCCAAGAATGCAGTTGTCGAGCGGATCTTGATCTTGATCGACTGCTGCGAGGAGGCACCAGACCGACGGC
>CAUYUJ010019863.1:66895-106895 GCA_963575745.1 Prorocentrum cordatum | reverse complement strand
GCAAGGCGCCGAAAAGGTCGGGGGCGGCAAAGAGGGGGGTGATGACTAGGGGGGGGATATCATGGCGTGGGCCATGATATTTCCCCAGATTTCATGGCGCCTCTTCTCATTTCATTACGTCCCTGCCCCCCCCGCTGGGCCGCGCACATGCCGCCGGTCATGATTTGCACCTCCTCTCTTGGACACCCCCCTCATGGCCGCTCCCGAAAGGGGGGGGGGTGGGGGGGGGCGATTCTTGAGGGTGGGGCCGTTGAATAAGTGATATGGGGCAGGCGACACGACAGCGGCCTGCCAGCAGGTGGTCCACGGAAGTTGTTGATGATCCCACGGTGGCCTTGGGACCCACCTTGGGGGCTCAGAGGACCCCTGGGGCACCCCAGGAAGCTCCGATCTCGACGCTGCGCGCCATGTGTCCCGTGTGATCCTGTGTGTTTTGTGTGTGTGTGTGTGTGTTTTTATTTTGTGTGTGTGTGTTTTTTTCCCACAGTGTTTTTTTCCACATGTCTGTTTATTGTGTGTTTTTGTGTGTTCTTTTCCCACAGTGTGTGTTTTTTTTTTTTGTGTGTGTGTGTGTGTATGTGCGTGTGTGTGCGTGTTTGTTTGTTTTTTGTGTGTCGTTTTCCCACTGTGTGTTTGTTTGTGTGTGTGTTTTGTGTTTTTTCCCGCACCCTGGCCCGCCGCCAGGAGTGGGAGCCCGTGCGTGGGGCCCGTGGAGCAGACCAGGGCCTGCGGCGCCGGCGACCGGAGCCCGGCGCCCTGCAGCTTCTCCCCGTGGACCGCGTGGAGCACGTGCAGCGCCGCCGCCCCGGAACTGCGGCTCGCCCCCGTGGCATCGCTCGGACGTGTGCGATGTTTTTTCCGGCGAGGACCATCGATCAGAGCCCCGAATCATCAGGGGTAACTCGGGTCAGGGTTAACTCGGGTTCGTTTTTCGGGAATCCGAACCCGAGTTATCCCGGACCCGAGTTACCCCGGATAATTCGGGCGTCCAGAGCCCCATATCATCAGGGGTAACTCGGGTCAGGGCTAACTCGGGTTCCTTTCCCTCCATCTCATTCTTCCAGACCTTCCGACCTGCGCGGAAGGTGAGGAAGGTGATGCGTGTCTTGAAATGTCTTTGGATGTCTTGGAATGTCTTGAATGTCTTTGGATGTCTTTGAATGTCTTTGCTTGTGTTCGTAACTCGTGTTAATTATGTGATGGTATGTGTGCGATTTTTTTCGGCGAGGACCATCGAGGAGCATCCTGGACCGTCGGGCAAGGACGAAACGAACAATGCACGGAACGGGACCGTCGGGCTTCGGGGGCCAGGGATGCGTGCGAGGGAGGGGGGAAGGAGAGTGAGGGAGGAGGAGGGGGAGGAGGAGGAGGGGGAGGGGGAGGAGGAGGAGGAGGAGGAGGAGGAGGAGGAGGAGGGGGAGGAGGAGCAGAGGAGGGGGAGGGAGGGGGAGGAGAGGAGGGGAGGAGGAGGAGGAGGAGGAGGGGGAGGAGGAGGAGGACAAGGCAAGAAAAACCACGCGCGAAACCGAAAAATGCACGGGACGTGGGCGTCCGAGCGACGGCAAGGCCCCGCGCTGGGCGCCGTCCCCTCTCCGCCCTGGGTCTTGCGGGGGGGGGAGGCAGAGTGCCCCGCCAGACAGAGGTTCGGAGGAGGAAAAGGTACCCATACCTCCACCTTCGGCCGTTTTCCCCTGTTTTGGGCCTCCTGGGAGGCTCTCGTCGCCACCGCTGGATTCGCCTCGAAATTCTGGTCAGAACGCACCCCGGGAGAGGTCTGGGGAGTAGCGGTATCGGTACCCTTTCGTTTCCCCAGAGGTGGAGGTGTCGGACATCTTGCCCGGCCGCTCTCTCTTCCTGCACTGCCAGAGGCACGCTCTGCTTGCAGTACGTGTCCCTCCGATCGTGAACTTGTGCGCTCGGGTTGTCCCACCCGCGGTTGTCCCGGGGGCTGCCCCGTGCGCAACGCGCGGAGCGTTGCAGGTTAAGTTCCAGACGATGCGTACATCGAGATGCGAGTCGAAAGCCAGTTCGATATGATATTCGGTGTTAGCCAGCATGGACCCCCAACCGGGTGCTTCTGTATGTATATATACATATGTTGTTCAACATCTGTGTATCAATCTGCATGCACCAATTCATGTTATGCAACTTATGTGGTGCATCATATGGAGTGCAATCTACGAAGTGCAACCCATGTGGTGCCAACTATGTTGCGCAACATACGCGGTGCAATCTATGTCTTGCAACTCACTTTGACCGTCTTGAAGCTGTCCTCTCCACTGCTCGTGCAAACATCCCACCCTCCCACCCGCAACTTGGTCGCAAGACCTCTTAAGACAAGACCGTGACGGTAGATACCACATGGCACTTGGCCACGACGCCGACGCCGACGACGACAGCGACAACGACAACGACGGCGCCGCCAACACCGACTACGACGACACCGACGACGTCTCCAATGACTTCGACGACGACGACGACGACGGCACCGACGACGACGACAACGACGACGACGACGATGACAACGCCGACGACGACGACGACGCCGACGACGACGACGACGCCGACGCCGACGACGAAATAACGACGACGATGACGACAACGACGCCGCCAACGAAGACGACGACGACGACGACGCCGACGACGACGACGAGGGAGGAGGGAGGACGGCGACGACGCGAACGACGAAGAAGGAGGGAGGACGGCGACGCCGACGACGACAACGACGAGGGAGGAGGGAAGACGACGACGACGACGACGACGACGACGACGACGGCGACGAAATAGGAGGGTCGACGACGAGACGCCGACGGACGACGACGTCGAGGGAAGAGGAAACGACGACCACGGCGACAACGACGCCGGAAACGACGACGACGCCAAGACGACGACGACGAGGAAAGACAAAGAACGACGACGCCGACGACGACGACGGGGGAGGGAGGACGACGACGACGACGACGCAAGAGCGCGCGCGCACGCTTTTGTTGAAAAACCGTGTTGCGAAACCTGATGTTTTTGTAGGTTTTTTGGGCGCGTGATTTTGACATCCTTCCGACACCGATGGGTTTTGAAGGATTTCGGCATACGCGCGCGACGACGCGCGCGTCTGCACTTCGTCCTGTTTTTTGCAGAGGATTCTCGCGACGGCACACGCGCAAGGGCGTTCGACAGATTTCGACATGCGCGCGCGCGAAGCCCGTTTGGTAGCTTTTTTTTGTTTGTGGAAATCTTGAAAAACCTATGTTTTTCTTAAGATTTCGCAAGAGCTCGCGCGTAAGCTTTTTTAGCAAATCAGTGTTGCGAAACCCTGTGTTGTCGTATGTTTCTTGGAAACTCGATTGCGAAATCCTCCCGACACCGAAGGTTTTTGGAGGATTTCGGCATGCGCGCGCGACGGCGCGCGCGTGTGCACTTCGTTTCATTTGTTGCAAGGGATTCGCGAACAAGTGTTATGTTATAACAAAAGATATCACCGCATAGTGTTTTTTACAAGGGAACCTCAGGGGGGAACCCGGTTGGACTGGGACATTGTGATTTCATATTTAGGATGGACATGCGGTCAAAGTCATATGTGATTTACATAGGACGCGGGGGGAGTGATAACGCGGGGGGGGGGTAGAGTCTATACTTTTAAAGAAGGGAGAAGATATGCAATGCAATTTGCGTTGTCCAATCTTTGAAGTGGCGACTGGGCGGCGACGGCGGCAACATAGTCGACAGACCGCCACCCAGGCCCAAACGACAGGTGGCGACGATACGACGACGGGGCGGTGACGGCGGCAATATAGCCGCGAGACTTTGGACCGCCACTTGAACCCAGTTGGGCTAAGTGTAGACGCCGGGCGTCGATCGGGAACCGAAAGCGACAAGGCACACATCACCCACTTTGTGTTTAATCGGCGAACCTTCTCTTGTTACGAGAGCTTGTTCGTGACCCCGCCACCCGGCCGAACTTCTTTTTCTCAGCCGAGGCGCGCCCCCTCGGCTCTCGCACCGCGTTCTCCACACAGTGTTTGCGCTCGACGCGCTGCCGACGACGATGGGTGACGGCAACGACAAGGACGCCGACGCAGACGACACGACGACGCCGCCGCCGACGACGACGGTGACCCCCCCTCGCGATCTTCGGCGACCACGACAACGACGCCGACGCCGACGATACGACGACGCCGCCGCCGCCGACGACGGTGATGGCCGTGGCCGGGCTCCGCCCGGCGAGCGGCCGTGGGCGCCTCGTGGGCGCGCGCGCGTGCGTCGGCTGGGTGCCTTTTGAGGCTTCGCCCGGGGGGCGCCTCGCGGGCGCCCCGGGGCGCCGGCTGGGCGTGTCGAGGTCTCGCCCGGGGTGCGCGGCCGTGGGCGCCTAGGCCTCCTAGATGGGGTCGGAGTAGATGGGGTCGGAGGATCGCGCCGCATCGCCGATGTATCGACGATGCGTCTCGATGCGGGGCCCGATGTGCTTCACGTCTACGTCGCCATTGCATCGCCGACGTCGTCGATGCATTCCCAGTGCATCGCCGATGCATCGTCGATGCATCGCCGATGCATCGCCGATGCGGCGCGATCCACCGACCCCATCTACTCCGACCCCATCTAGGAGGACTCCAGGGCGCCGCGTTCGCGGGCGCCTCATATTGCATACTGTGGAGGCCCATGCCCAAAGAAAACACCTCTCTTGCCTCTGGCAGGCCAGTCACAACTGGGGGAGCTGTGGTCCTTCCCCCCCTGGGGGACCCATCGATTTCAACACCCCTCTCGAGAGATCGTCGATGCGATGGGTTCCTCCAGGGGGGTAAGGACCACAGCTCCCCCAGTTATGGCTGGTCGGCCTGGGGTGCCCCGGGTTCCTTGAACTCCCATTGTCTTGCGATGGAGCGCGTGACGCTTCCGCACTCAAAAGTCCGTGGACTTCCTGGGGTTCCAGGGCTGGTTTTCTTGAATTCTCATTGTTTTGCGATGGAACGCGTGATGCTTCCGCACTTAAAAGAGGTCCGTGGACTGCCTGGGGTTCCAGGGGTTGGGTTTCTCGTGGAGGGTTTCTTGTGGTCGGGCTCCTACGGAAGCTCGCGCCACCGTTCTCGCACTTCAGAGCTTACAGTCGGGGCCCTGAAGAAGGAACCCTTTTCGTTGGGGAGGGGCTCCGTGTTCCTTGATAGTTTCGCAGCTTGCCTTAGGTTTTCCTTGGGTTTTCGATGTGAAATCAAAGTTTAACTTATGGAAAATAGAGGCCTCGTTCCTTATTGAGGGTTCCTTAGGTCAACGCCCCGACTGTATTCCAATGAGCTTGCACCTCATAGCTTTCACTGTATAGCTCACGGCCGGGAACTTTTGGACAGCGCGTCCGTTTGCCAGTCTTGGCCCACCACGCTCCGGTGCGACACGCTCTCCGCTTCAGACTCCCAGGCTTCAACTCAGGAGGGGAAAAAACACACAGACACAATTAATCGTCGATTCCCCAGAAAATATTGGAAAATATGGGAAGTGGGGGGGAAGACAAAAACCCAGGAAGTATGGGAAAATATGGGGGATCCTTTTATTTGTGTGTATTTATTTGTGTGTCCCAGGGCCCCTTCATCAACGTCCCAAGCCTTCCCGAGCTCCCCGCCCAGCGGAGCGGAGCGACGCGCTAGCCGCTGGCAGGGCACAGCGTGTCGCCCGTGCCGCCGCGGCGACACGCTGAGCAGAGAGTTCCGACAGCACGTCACACAGCGCGCACCACGTAGCTCGCACCACGCATGGCGTGCACCACGCTGCTTCTAACACGTTGCTTACGCTACGTGGCCTGCACCCCACAGATATTGCACCACGTGTCTTGTATCAGGTCGGGCATCTACCCCTACAGGCGGGTTCTGAAAGACGGGCAACCAATACTCCAAAACTGCACAACAAAAAGTCAGACGTAGTCAAATAATCGTTCCCAGAGCATCTTTTGACAATTGCTGAATATTCCTCC
Organism: Prorocentrum cordatum; assembly: GCA_963575745.1. NCBI lineage: Eukaryota > Dinophyceae > Prorocentrales > Prorocentraceae > Prorocentrum > Prorocentrum cordatum. Next base: position 100,942 of record CAUYUJ010019863.1, on the reverse strand, counting down.
TGCAGAGGGACGTGACCGACGTAAGTCTTGCAGCGCGTGCACAACAGGGCTTGCACTTGGTGGTCGGTTGAGCCCCCGCTCTGCCAGGTCGAGTAGCGAGTTGTCATCTTCGCTGGCTCGAGAGGGCGCTGTGGCCCCAGCTTTTGTTGCGGGCCTGCGCCCGTCTGGTCTGGTCACTCATGTTCACTAGAGGGTGTTGTGCTAGCAAAAAAGCCGCGTTCCAACACGCCGAATGGAAAACTAAACAAAAAAACGCACTGAGCAGATTTAAGAAGAACCAAGCTAATGAGGGTTCTGCACCCCTCCCCCGGACACACACCCAGAGGTCAAGAGCGCAACCATCTCTGTCAGGGAAGGTCCTGAGCCCGAAGCTGCCTTGCTGCTCCCCCCGCTGCAGTTGCTCCCGGCTGTGCGGAGGAATCGCGTTCCCGCTCGAGATTTGTTTTTTAATTCGTTGAAGAGTCGCGCTCTCGCCAGACAACCTTTTACAACCTATTCAGGGGTCGCACTCGCGCCGCGCTGGAATCGCGCTCTCACCCAGGACTTCCGAACAGCAATCTTCATAGCATCGCTCGGCTGTGTGCATTTTTCCTGGCGAGGACAGTCGAGGAGCCCTTGGGGTCAACCTTAGAAAAACAAACACGCACGAAACCGACACATGCACGAGGAATGGACGTCCGAGCGATGGCGAGTCTTCGGAACCGTGTTCTCGCTTGGGACTTCCTCAGATTCTAGGAGGGACTCGCGATTGAATGTCCCGCCCGCCCAGCACGCGCGGTACACTCGCGCAGCGCACTCGGGGTGTCACATTTGCGCTGGCGTAAGCTGTGCTCGTGGGCCAGGCGTGCAGGACGTGAACGGGCAAACCCAGGGGGTCGCGAGTTGCAGCGCGGTCCTCTCAGGCGATACACTCGGGCGGCACACCCGAGTCACACTCGGAGGATGTATGCCTAGTCCTGCTGCGAGCCAGACTGGCGGGAACTCCAGCGTTTTGGACCAGGTGTTGCCTACACGTGATGCTTGAATGTCACCGCATGTTGTTGGTACGAACCGGGCGGTCAGCAGGAAAGAGAGAACGCTCGTGCCAGTGTTACCGTAGGCCAGCCATACCATCAGGCACTGTGGTTTTCCTTCGCGCGGCCTCGGCAATGCTGCCACACCAGCGCTTCCGAAAGTGCGGCCGCGAGCTCCGACACGGAACATCTCAGCAAGAAGGGGTACGGTAGGTTCGCGTCGTGTCGACCGGCGGCGACCCCGCCGCCGACGTTCAACGTTGAACGCCGACGGCGGCCCAGAATCGGTCGATGTTGAACGATCGGACGTTGCGGAGAGGGCCGATCGTTCAAGGTTGAACGATCCCCGAGGTGACAGAAACCATCGCTGGGGTCGGCACGACACGAACCTGCCGTATCCGGTTGCCTGCGGCAAACCCCGTCACCGTGGCAGCGCAGCAGGGCACTGTGGCGGAGGTGGCACGGAAGGCCCACAGCGGTTCCGCGCGCGGCCCCGAGCTCAAGCGGGTCTTGACCTCGACCTTTTGGCCTTGCTCCCTCGACTCGCGGAGGCCTCCCAGGCACCTCTCGGGGGCCTCATAAGGGGCCCTCTGGGATCCTCTTTGGGCCTCTCAGTGCCCCGTGGGCCGTCTCAGGGCGACCGTGGCCCGTCGGATGGGTTTGGCGGTTGCCTTGGGGGCTCTTGAAGCCCACGGTGCCGCCTTGTGCTGTCGGAAGCGCGAAGCGGCGGGAACGCAACACAGATGTGAAAGCATCCGTGAGTTTGGCTCTTCCGGGGGCCTCCTGGAGGGCCTCTTGGAGCCCTCTTGGGCTGTATCGGGGGCCTCCTCGGCCGTCTCAGGACTCCTTTGGCATTTCTGACGTCTTCGGAGGCCGTCTTGAGAGCCTCTCTTGGCCGTCTCGGGGCCCTCTTGGGGCGCGTTCGGGCCGTCTTGGAGGTGCTGGGGTCGGCTTGGGGCCTTGTTGGTGCCGTCTTAAGCCGTTTTTGGAGGCGCTTTGGGACCCTCCTGGTCCATCTTGGAGGCCGTCGTCTGTCGGAGTCTAGTAAAGGGGGAATTGCGAAACTCATCCAACAACTCACGGTAACATTATACCAATTCTTTACGCTTCGCGTATCCCCACCAGCCCATCTCACAGCAGCAATTCTTGCGAAGCATGCCGACAGTCGTGTTTTTCAGGCGTGTGTCTGCTTGGCCCCGCATATCTCCCCTGTTCCTCCTTCCTCCCGCCTCCTTGTACATCCTCCTTGTGGGGGGAGCGGGAGAAGGACGAGGCGGAGGAGGAGGGAGAGAAAGCGCTCCTCGTGATTTGAGTCGTTTGGGGTTTCTCGTCTTGGTGTGAGTCGTTCGGGCCCTTCTTCCTGGTGTGAGTCGTTCGGGCTCTTCGTGGTGTGAGTCGTTCGGGCTCTTCGTCCTGGTGTGAGTCGTTCGGGCTTCTCGTGGTGTGAGTTGTTCGGGCCCCTCATCCTGGTGTGAGTCGTTCGGGCCCCTCCTCCTGGTGTGACTCGTTCGGGCTCCTCGTGGTGTGAGTCGTTCGGGGCCCGCGTCGTGGTGTGAGTCGCTTCGGGCTCCTCGTGGTGTGAGTCGTTCGGGCGCCACGTCCTGGTGTGAGTCGTTCGGGCCCCTCCTTGTGGTGTGAGTCGTTCGGGCTCTTCGTGGTGTGAGTCGTTCGGGCCCCTCGTCCTGGTGTGAGTCGTTCGGGCTCCTCGTGGGGCCTCTTGGGGGCCTCTTGGAGCCTCTTGGGGCCTCTTGGAGGCCTCTTGGAGGCCTCTTGGGGGCCTCTTGGGGGCCTCTTGGAGCCTCTTGGGGCCTCTTGGGGGCCTCTTGGGAGCCTCTTGGGGACCTCTTGGGGCCTCTTGGGGGCCTCTTGGGGGCCTCTTGGAGGCCTCTTGGGATCCTCCTGGGAGCCTCTTGGGGCCATCTTGGGGCCTCTTGCGACCTCCTCTGAAGCGCAAAGGAGCGCCGCCCCCTGAAAAGGACAAAATGAGGCCAAAACCTTAGTAAATCAACGATTTTGCTATGGAGGAAAAGAAGCGCGCCCCCCTCAGGAGGCCAAAATGGGGCCAAAACCGTAGTAAAATCAATGATTCTTGCTTCAAAGAAGAGCAGAGGGGCCAAACTCCGTCCCCCCGTCGGGGCCAGAATCCTCGTGAGGGTCGTCGTTTTTTTACCCTCCCTGGAGTCGAAAAAGACCCCCCTGAGCACACCCCGGGCTCCCTGTCCAGGTCCAGGGGGAGGGGGTAGGGGGAGGGGTAAACCCTTCCCCGAAGGGGAAGAAGGGGGGTTGGGGGGTTGAGAACAGAGAAAGCTCCCTAAACCACTCACGCCCAAAGGGCTGGTGGGATTACTTTTTCAGGGCCCTTTTGGAGGGCCTCTTGGAGCCATCCTGGGCTGTATCGTCTGCCTCTTGGCCGTCTTAGGGCTGTCTTGGTCTGTCTGACGCCTTCGCGGGCAGTCTTGGTGCCCGCTTGTGGCGCTTTCGGGCCGTTTGGGAGCTCGCGTGAGCCGTCTTGGGGCCATCTTGGGGCCTCTTGGCGCGTCTTGCAGTCCCACAGTGCCGTCTTGGGCTGCCAGAGGCCAGGAAGAGAGGGACAAGCCGACATCGATTTCACAGCTACAGGGGGTCAATGATTTGAGCTTCTTCGGGCCCCTCCTGGCTTGGCATCGCTCGGACGTGTGCGTTTTTCCTCCGACGAGGACCATCGAGGAGCATCCTTGATCAGTTGGCAAAAAACGCGCACGAAACCGACAAAAACACAGGGAATGGACGTCCGAGCGATGGCCAGCTGGAGTGTCTAGTGGAGCGCTGCTGGACGGCATCGGCGGCCTCTTGGGCCGTCTTTAAGAGCTCTCCTGGCCCGTCTGCCGCCCTTCGGCGGCCGTCTCGGAGGTCGCCTGGGCCGTCTTGGGGCCACCTTGGGCCGCCTTAGGGGCTCCTTGGCAGGGCTCGCTTCGATTCCCCCGATCCGATTCGATTCGACTTCGATGGCCTCCGATTCCGATTCGATTCGACTCGGGATTTCGATTTGGGTCCCGCTTTCTCACTGGAGGCACACCAGCTTGCCGATTTCCGCCGATTCGACATGTCCCGACTCGGCTGCCGAGTTCCGCCGATCCGCTTCATGTCGATCGCCGATCCGACGTATCGATTCGACTCTGGGCTCTCCTGCCTCGGCTCGCCCTGGGAGCCCTCGGAGGCAGCCGTGGGCTCCTCTCTCGGGGCCGTCGGATTGCAAAAAAAAACGAAGGATTGCAAAAAAAACGAAGGATTGCACAAAAAAACAGGATTGCAAAAAAACCCAGGATTGCAAAAAAACAGAGTTTTTTTTGCAATCCAGGGTTTTTTTGCAATCCTGGGTTTTTTTTGCAATCCTTGGGTCCTCTCCAGGGGCGCTCTCTTGGGCCGCCCCTGCAGCCCTCCTGGGCCGGCCCCGGGGCCGTCTTGGGTCCTCTCCAGGGGCGCTCTCTTGGGCCGTCCTGTGACTCTCCTGGGCCGTCTTGGGTCCTCTCCAGGGGCCGTCTTGGGTCCTCTCCTGGGCCGTCTTGGGCTCCTCTCTCTGGGCCGTCTTGGGTCCTCTCCAGGGGCGCTCTCTCGGGGCGTCCCTGCAGCTCTCCCTTGGGCCGGCCCCGGGGCCGCGCTTTGGCCGTCCTGGCGGCGCTCGGCTGCTCGCCCTGGAGGCCGACGGTGCGCTGTGTTGGACTGTCGGGGGAGCCCGAAGTGGCGGGAACTCCGCGTTCACGGGCAGCACTGTCTCCGGGTTCGCGATGAAGAGGTTCGCGATGGCGTCCATGAACACCGCGACGGCTAGATGCTCGTTCTGGGGACCTTCCTCGAGCCACTCGCTCTCCGCTCGTGCGTCGATGCTCCGTCGACCGCTCGTCGACTCGAATCGGACCTGGGTCGAAGTTGAGTCGAGCTTGATTCGAAGCAGAATCCAGAGGGTCCAGATGCACTCGAACATACAGTCGGGGCCCTGAAGAAGGAACCCTTTTCGTTGGGAAAGGGCTCCGCGTTCCTTACGTGTTTCACAGCTTACCTCAGGCTTTCCTTATGTCTTCGACAGGAGAACGGAGGTTCACTTATGGAAAAAAGGGGCCTCGTTCCTTATTTAGGGTTCCTTAGGTCAACGCCGCAACTGTATCCCTCGTTCGGCACAGGAGCGGAACATGCATGCTCATGGCTTCTTCGGGGCCCTCCGGGAGGGCCTCTCGGAGCCCTCGTGGGCTGTATCGGGGGCCTCCTCGGCCGCCTTCGGGCTGTCTTGGCCTGCCTGGCGCCTTCGCGGGCCGTCTTGCGGGCCTCTCGGGGCCGTCTTGGGGCACGTTCGGGCAGTCTTGGGGGTCTCCTGGGCCGTCTCGGGGGCCTCTTGGGCCGTCTTGGATGCCTATGGGCCAGTTCGGAAACCCGAAACATCGAGAACGCGAAACTCATTGAATAATTGAAGGTGCAATCAGTGATTTCGTTTTCTGGGCCCTTCTGCAAAGCCTCTTGGAGCCTTCTTGGGCTGTAGCCGCATTGGGCTCATCTTGGGTTGTCCGTACGGCATGTTGGACCAGCTTGAAGGCATCTTGAGGTCTTCGCTCCTGTCAGTTGTGTCGGCGCTCTCTGGAGGCCAGAACGACGCCAGAAAACAGAACCGAGGGGGGCGGTTTCCCTGGGGATGCGCACGACGAAGGGGGGGTCCTAGAAACACGACGCCCTGGCGGCAGAAGACCCCAAACTCGAGTAGGGCATCGAATGCAACGTTGATTTACCCCAAAGCTGATCTGCTCATCGGGTCGACGAGAAGCGCATCGAAGGCTTGTCGAATCACCGAAAATGTGATGCACTTTTCGGAGATTCGACTCGGCGGCGCGCTCGGGGGGGAAGTGAGAAGGGGCGGGCCTTCTCAGAAGGCTCGGAAGTCCCCCAGCCTTCTGAGAAGTGTTGTAGGCCTTCTCCGAAGACAGAAAAACAACTTCTCAGAAGGCGCGAGGGCTTCCGAGAAGTCCCGCCACCTTCTGAGAAGGCCTTCTCCTTCTCACTCCCCCCCCTCGCTCGCCGCCGATCGACAGACAAAAACCATCCTGGGGCGAATCGATTCTGCACTCCTCCTCCTCCTCCTCCTCCTCCTCCTCCTCCTCCTCCTCCTCCTCCTCCTCCTCCTCCTCCTCCTCCCCCTCCTCCAGTCGATCCCCCGCTCGACAGACAGCTTGAGAAAGACCACCGGGCCACCGACGGGCCGCCGACGTCGGGGCCCCCTGGCGGCGCTCCATGGGGCCACGATGGGGGCACCGGTTGCGGGGGGGGGGAGCCCGGGGGGGCTCCCTCCCCGGGCGCTCTATGCTGAAGCCGGGCATGTCCCTCTACAGGGGGAATAGTCAAAAATAGTAGAAATATAGTCAGGGGGCGAATGTTTGACTATTTTTGAGCATTCGGGTGTATTTTTTGAGTATTTTCTGTTTTTCGCCCAAAATGCCCCTGCAGGGGGACACGCCCGACTCAACTCCATGCATCCCGGAAATCGGCGAGCTGGTCATCAGCAGAGACCAGACAGCTGCTCAGTACCAGCGTGCCGCTGGCTCGGTGGCGGCCCTCGTGCGCTTCGTCCTCGTCCCTGCGCTTCGCTTCCTCCTCGTGGTCCTCATGCTCCTCCTCGCTATTCTCGCGTCCGCCATGTCGTCCTTGTCATCACCTCCTCTTCGCCCTCGCCCCTATTTTCTTCTTCCTCGCCCAGTGCGCCCATTGGACTAAAGCGGCGCTTTCCGTTCTTGTCCGATCAGGCTCTAGAAGGGGAGGGGGTACCATTGTGCATTCCCTAAAGATCGGGGACGGCATCTCAGAGAGCTCGGGGGGGGGTCTCGTGCATGCGCCGCGCCCGTACTTGCAACCGTTGCTGCTCAGCTGTGTTGCCAGCACAGTCGCGGCCACCCTGTGACTTGCATTATGTCGGGCGTGTCCCCCTACAGGGGGATTTTCGACGAAAAAATAAGAATACCCCCAAAATACCCCCAAAAGGCCAAAAAGTACTAACAAAAGATAGTCCCCAGAGTATTTTTGGAGCATGTTTCGTCGAAAATCCCCCTGTAGGGGACAGGCTCGACTTAAGACTTTTGCACAGCGCTCCGTCTCTCCCCACCCCCTGCTGGGGGTGCCGCACGCGGGCCCGGGCCACCGAGCTCCGCCCCCACCGCTACTGCGGTCTTGCCGAGGCCGCGGCCGCGGCGGCCCTCCGCTCTGCCCACGGCCCCGTGCGCCCTGCCTGGTCCCGCGTGCGTGCGGACCTCTCCGCGGGTGCCTTGGCAGCATGCCTCCAGGCGACGCCTGGCGTGGCACATCATCGACGGTGCCACGCGCGCTGCGGTGGAGGGGAAGCCACGGGTGGACCCTCCCCCCGCCCCTCCCGAGCTCGGAGCTGGCACGCGCGGGGGAGGCTGCGGTCGGAGTGGAGGACTCGTCAGACCCACCGCCAACTCTGGGCCTCTTGGGGGGGAGGGGGCGGCGTGGACCGAGGAGCGTGGCATGCGTCTTCGCTGGCTCTCTTCCCGAGGCCTGCAACACACGTCCTGCCGAGGCCACGTGCGGCGAGGGCCTGCACTCCCGCTCGCGCAGCATCGCGGTGCCGGCGAGGGACGGCGGGGCGCCGTGCAGCGACGCGCTGCTGCAGACGGCTGCGTGCAGCGTGCCGGCCCCAGGGGGGGCCGGCGGCCCGTCGGCGGGGTGGCATTATGTCGGGCGTGTCCCCCCTGTAGGGGGACAGGCCCGACTTGAGGGTGGCGTCTCGGATTCGGTTTCGCGGGCCGAGTGTTTTAAGTCGGGCGTGTCCCCTCGACTGCAGGAGGGATAACAGGTTTAAGAACAGCTGTGGTGCGAGTATTATTCTGAACAGAGTTGGGCCTTTTTGTTGACTATGTCCTATGTTGCCTCCGAAATCCGCCTGTAGGAGGACATGCCCGACCTCAACCGAGTGGCAGGCGTCGGACGGGGTACAGGCAGGGCGCTGCAAGAAAGACCATCTCTTTAGATGTCAGGGTCGGGGAGGCCATTCGCTGCCCAGGCGAGCCGTTGCCAGGAGAGCCCGTTCGGTCCTTATTCAGCGTTCTCTACGGCCTCAGGGCAGCACGATGACTGTATGGATTGGCGGGCTAAACAATCGTAAGAGCCTGGAGTCCCTCTGGGAGTGACTGCGGATCCCAGTGACCTCTAGCGCGCCAGAGGCGTTCTCGGAGCCCTCGAGGCTCGGACTGCCCTTGCAGACGCAATGCCGAATCCCGGAAGAAGTGCGGAAGTCTCTTCCCGGCATAGAAGGTGGAATTGCGGGAGTACAGTGGAATCACATTTGAAGGACGGAGTATGCTTGTAAGTCTTTGGGCCCTGCTGGGGGGGTCGACGTCCTCATCGTGATCGGTGCCGTCCTCGTGCTCGTGGTGTTTTGTTGTCGCCATCGTGGTTGTTGTCGTTCTCGTCGTCGTTGTCGCAGTCGTCCTCGTTGTGGTCGTCGTCATCGCAGCCGTGGTCTGTGTCGTCGCCAGGTCGCCACCATCGCTGAGGGGTGGGTCGACCCACTCCTTTTTCGATGGGAGGGTTCTCGCCAGGGAAGGGGGGGATCGGCAACGAGCTCCGCGATGCAAAATCCCTTTAGAACCTGCACGAGCAGGCTGGATGTCGCTGGTGGGAGCACATGGAAGCTCGGAGGCGAGGAACAATCTCGCAGATGCACCAAGCGATCGGTCTCCAGAATGCCCTCAGCGATGCAGCTATCGTAGGGGAGACCGAGGGGGCGAGGGTGGAGGGGCAGCAGCAGGGGTAGCAGGATAATATATGGAGGAGGAGGAGGAGGAGGAGGAGGAGGAGGAGGAGGAGGAGGAGGAGGAGGAGGAGGGGGAGGAGGAGGCGGAGGAGGAGAGGGGGAGGAGGAGGACGAGGAGGAGGATGAGAGAGGAAGAAGAGGAGGGGGAGGAGGGAGGAGGAGGATGAGAGGAGGAAGGAGGAGGAGGAGGAGGAGGAGGGAGAGGAGGAGGAGGAGGAGAGGAGGAGGAGGAGGAGGAGGAGGAGGAGGAGGAGGAGGAGGAGGAGGAGGAGGAGGAGGAGAGGTGGAAGAGGAGGAGTAGGGGGAAGAGGAGGGGGACGAGGAGGAGGGGGGTGCCCTTCTGTCGCCCTCCCTCTCTCCTCCCCTGTCGCGCCGATCGTTTTTTATCCTGCACGCTCTACTATCTCTCACACCCTCGTGAGCACGGTCAGGTGTGCTCACGGGTGCCCGTGACGGCTGGCATCCGCCAGGGTTGCCCGTTGTCGCCGTTGCTGTTCGTGCTTGCATTTGGCGGGCTGCTGCGGCATTCGCCGACGACGCGGCGACGGTGTTGCGAGCTTCGCGCCGCGAGGCGAAGAAGGTATCTCGAACATTCGCAACGTGGGCCGCGGTGTCGCGGCTAGATCTCAATCCTTCCAAAACCGTTGCCGTTCCACCCTGGGAGGAGGCTCCGGCGACCATCCAAGACCGATTGCTCAGGGACCCTGGCGTGCCGCGCATCGAGCGGAACTTCACGAGCAAGTGCCTCGGATTCTACATCGGTCTTGGCGCAAACCCATGGGGAAATACGAGGCTCGGCTCTATGATTGGCCATGGTCCAAGATGTGTCTTCATCCAGCACTGGCGACCTACAACGTCCTGCTCCTATCATTGTACGTCGCCCAGCTGGAACTCCCCCCCCGCCGAAGCGGCCTAGTTGGAAGCTCGGGCAACAAGGAGCGCGTCGCCCGCACCAGACGACTGGTGCAGCACGGCCGACCTACAGCACGGGCCAGAATTTGAACTTGCGCACTGGCTCCGCCCTGCGGTCGCGTCGTGTGCAGCGGCCATGCTGCGCACGCACGCGTAGGAGGTAGAGCGACGTCCAGGGGGCATCGCATGGAAAAACTTTTACATGGCGAGCTGATCATTGCCCTGCGGTGCACGGCCCTCCACATCTGGCTGGCCCGCTGGCATGCGTAGTACGCTTCCCACGCCCCCCACGGTATTATAGAGAGATTCTCCAGCGTTGCCGCCAGAGCTGCACGGCGCAGGCCAGAAAAGGGCACCGCAGGCGTCAAGGTGGGGCCGCTTGCAGTGAAAGTGGAATGAGCTTATCTTAGACGTACAGTGCCGTTTTTTTATACATGCTCCGCGTGCGGATCATGTGTTAAAAATGCAGGGAATTTGTTTTAGAAGCAACGATGGGTTCATGCATACATTTATTCATAAATTTATCATGTATTACAATCCAATGCTTTTAAAAATCCCATGTATTAAAAACTGCCCTGCACTCAGAATCTGTTCGCCCGCCACTTCTTGAAACCCGACATGGCCTCTGCCCAGAAATGCGGCTGCGACGTAAGATGGGCCGCTGGCGGCGTGCAGGGCTGCCAGTCCCGACGGCGCGGCGCGCCCCCACCGGACGTTGCAGCGCTTGAAGGCCATAAGTATTGCCCCGCCGAGGGTGCGGGCTGCGATGTTCGGCACGCTTTTCGACCGGTGCGGTCCACCAACAGTTTTTGACCCGCGGGTCGAGAGCGCACCTCTTCCGGTCGAAGCTAAGCGGGCCGCGCGAAGCTTGAATTAGGCAGGGAAGAGGAGGGAGGAAGCGGCGGAGCCTCAGAGCGGTGCGGTCCCCCAACAGGGGATGTAAATTTGGGTGCCCAGGTGGTGCTCAGGATTCTGGCAGAACACCACATCCATCGAGGTGTCATCCAGCAACGGGGTGCCAGCCGACTCCTAGGGAGCAGCTCGAGATGCAGCAAGGAACAGCAGATGCTGGCAGTCCCCGTGACAGTTCAGCAAGCGTGGCGAGTTGCGATCGTGAGCTACGTGTATCTTGTCACACCACGCAGCCAGTTCGACACAGGACCCGACTCACTTCATAGTACATTCGACCTGCCATGAACCAAATGCTACATGAATCAGTGCTGGACTCCGACGGTTTTGCGGGCCCTGGCGAGCGGACTGCAGTCGATTTTCTGGAGAACTCGAACGAGGCGGGCCCCTTCCACGACCAACTGTCCTTCGCAATGTTGATACGACCTCAAGCCCCACCCAATCGACGGCCCTCCTCTTCCACAACCCTTACTTATGCTTGCTTCACTTCTCCACTTCTGATCTGCCGTCGCAGATTTGACTGCGGGTCTCAGAGCGATGGTTATTCTTCGCGTCTGGGAGAGTTGCGACTTAAGTTTTTGCAGCGGCGACGCCGATCCGATCACGACTCCAGTTCCGACCCCAGTTCCGACAGCGGTGGTCTCGAGCCCGACGCGCGGGCTCCCGGGCAGGCTCCGACTCCAGCTCTGGCCACTCTTGCGCCGCCACCTTCGGCTCCGCTTCCGACTCCAGCCAAACGTCAATGTTCTCACGTGCAGCTGCAATCACGTGTAAGCAAATTGTAAGACAACATGTTGCCAGCTGCCCCCGCTAACTCTGCAGTGCTTCTCTGGTTTTGTACAATTCCACTATCTTGATAGCCTCCCGCCTGATTCCACCACGATGGCTCACATGCGTGGCACGACGAGTGCCACGAGCACCATGAAGGGTACCATGAGCGGAGCCGCAGCGCACCGGTGAGTTGCCCAGTTCACCGGTGCTCTCCAGGAGCTATGAGCATCACGACAAGCACCACGAGCAGCACGACGGACACCAGGAGCTGCATGACAAGCACCGAGGGCAGCTCAGAGGCTCCCATGGACAGCATGGCGGGTACCACCTGCACCACGATGGTTCCTTGAAGTTGCACGACGAGTGCCACGAGCAACACGGCGGATGCCATGAGCAAAGCCGCAGCGTACCGGGCAGTTGCCCAGCTCACAAGTGCGCTCCAGGAACCATGAGCAGCACGACAGGCACCACGAGCAGCACGGCGGACACCTGGCACTCAGCGTTCCGACTCCCAACTTCAGCGTGCGGCCTCCCACGCCCACCTCGGCCTGTCGACCTCCAGCCTCCACCAGCGCGGCACTCCGACATCAAGCAGCTCCCACTGACTCCCCTGCCGACTCCGACTCCAACTACCGACTCCGACTCCCCTACTAATTCCGACTACGCCACCTTGAGTTAATTATCCCAGTGCGACCCTACTTAGGAGTTGGAGCATTTAGGAAAACAACATCTACATCTACACCGACAGCTACATTTACATCTACACCTGCATCTACATCTACATCAACACCAACAGCGAGGTTCACATCTACATCTACATCTACACCTACATCTACACCTACATCTACATCTACATCTACATCTACATCTACATCTACACCTACATCCACATTTACACCTACACCTACATCTACAGCTACATCTACACTTTCGCATTGGTGTTGCTGTTGCTGTGCATTGCCTTTGCTTTTGCTCTGGCCTTTGCATTTGTCTTGCTATGCTATGCTATAATATGCTATGCTATGCTGCGCTATGCTGTGCTATGCTATGCTATGATATGCTGCGCTGTGCTATGCTAAGAAATGCTATGCTGTGCTATGATATGCTGCGCCATGACATGTTATGCTGCGCTATGCTACGATATGCTTGGCTATGCTTGGCTATGCTGTACTGTGCTGTGCCAACGCTACGCTGCGCTTTGCTGCGCTAAGCTAAGCCAAGCTAAGCTAAGCTAAGCAAAGCTAAGCTAAGCTAAGCCAAGCTAAGCTAAGCTAAGCTAAGATGAGATACGCTAGGCTAAGCTAAGCTAAGCGAAGCTAAGCTAAGCTAGGCTAGGCACAACTAAGCTAAGCCAAGCTAAGCTAAGCTGAGATAAGCTAAGCTAAGCTAAGCTTGGCTAAGCTAAGCTGGGTGAACCCAGGGGGCGTAACTGGGGGAACCGCGGGGCGGATCCTGGGGGAACCGCCCGGGGCGGGTTCCACTGCCCGGCCCCTTTAAGACAGAGAGTAAGGACCCGTCTAGGCAGAGCCTACCTAGGTAGGGAATTTGCTTTTTCTTGGAGTGAGTTCCAAGGCCCCGAGGTATCCGAAGGCAACGCACCAGAGGATGTATTCATGAAGCATGGCCGCGGGGAAGTAAGCAACACCGCGACGCCGACAACTACGCGCAACACGCATTTGCGCAGCATTTGTGGTACAGCATTTCGTGGACAAACAGCTGCACAGTGAGCGGCATCACGACTCCTTCATCGTCGTACACCATCTCTCTGGTCAGCATGGGACCCTCAGCGCGACTGCGAGCATCAACCCCGCTCCCGCCCCAACACTTGACACGTGTCTTGACCAAAGAGAGGGCGTCCCCAGAATCGGCGCACCCTAGCGCGGAGCACCCAGTCTGGGGGACAAATCTTGCCCCCCTCCTGACTAGTGCGAGCCTCCGCCACTCTCGCCTGCCAATGAGAAGTCACTGGAAGACGATGATGCACCGCGATTTGATACCCGCCGGGGGGGCCGCAAGGATAACGCCAGCAGTCCCGCGTTGAGCAGCTCCACGCCAGAAATACCAGCACCGACTCCGACACCAGCACCGACTTCAGTATCGACTACGGCCGACAAGCTCTGATTACAGTGCCCACGCCAGCTCTGACTACAGTGCCGATGCCAACACCGATGCCAACGCCGACGCCAGTATCGACTTGGTGCGACGAGCACCATCTTTTGGGGCAGCGCCTCGGGACCCAGACGTGTGCCACCAGTGCCAATTCTGACTCCACCGCTTGCTACGGCCTGATCCCTTCCTCCGTTTCCGACTCGGGCTCCTCCTCCTCCTCCTCCTCTTCCTCCTCCTCCCTCCTCCTTCCCTCCTCCTCCTCCTCCTCCTCCTCCTCCTCCTCCTCCTCCTCCTCCTCCTCCTCCTCCTCCTCCTCCTCCCCCCCCCTCCTCCTCCTACTCCGACGCCGCATGGCATGCAGCACGCTTCCGTGCAGCACCTCGGGCAGCAGCTGCGCGATGCCACCAGGGAAATAGCAGCATGAGAGGCCCGACGGGCTCCTCAAGGGAGCACGCTGGGCACCGGCGGCAAGACGGTGAACACAGCGATGCACACCAGCAGCACGACCCAGTGATCCACCAGTGAGGGCCATGAGGGGACCGTAACGCCGTCCATCACGATGACGTTGAGCACCACGGAGTCGGGAACTACCACGGTGCCCACCACGACAAAGTCAAACATCATTGTCATCTCCTGGATGGTCCATGGCTTGGTGATGTTCCGCGGCGTGGTGACAGCGCCACTCACAGGGACACCTTGATCATGTCCATCGGCCTCGTCTCCTAAGGCCAGCCTCAGCTGCCTCCTCCGCCTCGCATGCCACTGGCGACTGCCGCCAGGGCCCGAATGGCGGGCTGTTTATTCATCTCTCTCTTTCTCTCTCTCTCTCTCGCTCGCTTCTGGGCTCCTCGCGGGGTGCTGCTTGTCTTTAATATATTTGTTGGTTGGGTGCCCATCGCGCGCAAATGCTGGACCCCCCCCTCGGCCGCTGGCGGCCAACCTCAGCCTTTGCAGTGGGCTTGCCATCCCGCCGCCACAGGTAGGTCCGTGCGTGGCGCCGTGCTGCCACGCAGTTTCTTTACTTGTCGGAGGTTGATAGACCTCCTACCCTGACACGTCGATTAGCGAATTGTCCGTTTTCGGTTCGCGGGAGGGCGTCGCGGCCGTCATTTTGCGGGTCCAGGTCCGTCGGTTTCGGTCCCAGGCCGTTTTCAATAAAGGGTGTTTTTTTTAAAGGAGGTTTGTCCACCGCCAGACTTAGCCACTTTGCCTGCCCAGCCCACCTTGCACTGTGGTTCGGTTGTGCTCGGCGTGCTGCGCACTGAATATTCTCCCCTCGGTTACTCGGGTGTGGTCCGCCACTGGAGCCTCGTGCTGTGAGGCTTAGCCCAGCCCACCTTGCACTGGTTCGGTTGTGCTCGGCGTGCTGCGCACTGAATCTTCTCCCCTCGGTTACTCGGGTGTGGTCCGCCACCGGAGCCTCGTGCTGTGAGGCGGCGTCCACGCTGTTCCTGCTCTCGCTCCCTCCCTTTCTTGCTTTCTTCTCCCCTCCCCCCTCCTCCTCCTCCTCCTCCTCCTCTCCTCCTCCTCCTCCTCCTCCTCCTCCCTCCTCCTCCTCCTCCTCCTCATCTCCTCCTCCTCCTCCCCTCCTCCTCCTCCTCCTCCTCCTCCCTCCTCCTCCTCCTGCTCCTCCCCGCTGCCTGCCTCCCCTCTCTGCTGCTGCTGCTGCTGCTGCTGCTGCTGCTGTGCTGTCCTCCGCGTGGCTGTGTGTGTGTGTGTTTGTGTGTGTGTGTGTGTGTGTGTGTGTGTGTGTGTGTGTGTGTGTGTGTGTGTGGTGTGTGTGTGTGTGTGTGTGTGTGTGTGTGTGTGTGTGTGTGTGTGTGTGTGTGTGTGTGTGTGTGTGTGTGTGTGTGTGTTCTGCTGCCGTGCCCGTGCCCTCAGTGCGTGCAGGGTGGGCACGTCGGACCACAGCACACCAAGGGAGGAACAACCAAGCGTGGCCGCGAGGCGTGCTCCTCCTTCTCCTCCTCCTCCCCCCACTTCCCCTCCTCCTCCGCCTCCTCCGCCTCCTTCTTCTTCTTCTTCTTCTTCTTCTTCCTCCTCTCCCCTCGTCTGCTCCTCCTCTTCCTCCTCCTCCTCCTCCTCCCCCTCCTCCTCCTCCTCCTCCTCCTCCTCCTCCTCCTCCTCCTCCCCTTCCTCCTTCATCTGCTCCTTCTCCTCTTTCTCCTCCCCCTCCTTCTCTTCCTCCTCTTGGTTTTTGGCAGGCGGAAGAAATCAGGGGCAGCGGCCCTTGGAGGAGGGGAAGCGGCCGAACGGCCCCAGCGCGGCATTCGATCGAAGCTCGAAGGAGGAGGGGGAGGAGGGGGGGGGAGGAGAGGGAGCGAGCGAGCGAGAGAGCGCGAGAGGGGGAGGAGGAGGGGGGAGGAGGGGGAGGACGGGGAGGAGGAAGGGGAGAGGAGGGGGAGGAGGGGAGGAGGGGGAGGAGGGGGAGGGAGGGGGAGGAGGGGGAGGGGGAGAGGGAGGCAGAGGGGGATGAGAGACAGAGAGGGGGAGGAGGGGAGGAGGAGGGGAGGCGGAGGGGAGGAGGAGGAGGAGGAGGAGGAGGAGGAGGAGGAGGAGGAGGAGGAGGAGGAGGAGGAGGAGGAGGAGGAGGAGGGGGAGCAGAGAGCGAGAGCTTTTTTTTGCTGGACATTCGTCGGCCGCAGGATTCCACATGCCCCCAATCTGCTGATTGCGCTCGTGGCCCGGTGGATGTCCGAAAAATATCGGAAACTAGAGCATATACATTACCAGTGGCGAGCTGTTTCTCAATCCCCAGATTGTTGTGGGTCGGGGACGACATCGGGGCGGTGTGGTGTATACTTTTACCCCGTTTTCCCGAGGAAACAACGAAACATGTATACGCCAGGATCCCGTATACACCAGGATCCGCTTTCCTGTACGAGTTTCAGTGCAGGGCCCGAAAAAGCGTCGGTGTATAGAGTTCGGTTCCCTAAAATTGCCAGCTGCCTGCGGCAGATCCGCCACGACCATGCCAACGAAGCACTTTTCGCGGTGATCCCTTCCAGCACCGCCCGGAAGACCATCGCATGTGTCACATTTTGTTTGCATGTATCGATGAATTCTCTAATGGGCCAACTGCCGGACCGAGGTATAGGATCGAGGTCGTCTCTTGGATGTTCTTGTGCATCCTGAGGGAAATTTCCTCTTCCGTTCTTTGTATTTCGGCCGGCGGGGGGTCTCAAGTTCTTGAAGGACGTTCTTCTGTCCTGAGTCCGACTGGATCGAGAAACTCTATAGTGGGGTTTCGTTGGCCGTCTTGGGGCTGACTTGGGCTCCTGCGGGGCAGTCTTGGGGGTCACTGGGCCATCGGAGGCGTCTTCAGACCCTCTTTGGCCGTTTTGGGGCTCTCTTGGGCCGTCTCGGGGCCTTCTCGACTGTCTGGGGGGTGTCCTGGGGCAGTCGTGGGGCCGTCTGGGAGCCGTCACGGAACCCTCGTAGGCTGTCTTGGATCCTTCTAAAGACCCTCCTGGGCTAGTTTTGGGCTCTCTTGGGGCCGTCCTGGGCCGTCTGGGGGCTCTGAGCTGGCCCTGTCAGGCTCTCAGAGACCGCAAGTGCACCGATCTTCGGTCGAAGACTTGGAAAGCAGAAACCACTGAACATGTTGGTGACGAGTTATGTCCTTGCCTTTTGGGAGCGCCTCGGGGGTTGTGTTGGGGCTTCTTGGGGCCTCGTGCGATCTATGCGGCTTCTTGGGGGTGCTGGGTACACCCTGAGGCCATGTTGGGCAATCTTGGCGACTTTGGCTCGGCGGCGAGCACGGGGGGGGCGAGAAGGAGCAGGCCTTCTCAGAAGGCGGCGGGGCTTCCCAGAAGCACTCCGGCCCCCCGAGAGGTTCTGTGTGTCTTCGGACAGCTGGGCTTCGCCCTCTCCAGGCCGCGTGAGGCCCCGCCTTCTTCCGCCCTTTCTCTGCTAATTAAAGCTGTGCGCTTCCCGCTTAGCTTTCAGCGGAAGAGGCTCCAGGCCGCGTGAGGCCCCGCCTTCTTCCGCCCTTTCTCTGCTGATTCAAGCTGTGCGCGTCCCGCTCAGCTTTCAGCGGAAGAGGTTGGCTCTCGCCCTGCAGATCAAAATAGTGTGTGTATTCGGACAGCTTCGAATTTGCTCAGAAGGCCCGAGGCTTCCCGAGCCCTCTGAGAAGCCCCCCCCCCCGCTCACTTGCCCTCTGGGCTCGCCGACGGAACTTTGGTGGACGCCTCGGCCACCGCTGGAGCCCTCGAAGGGCCAGGGAGGGCGCCTCTGGAAGGCGTCGGCTCGGCTCCGGGGAGCCTCGGGAGCGGGGGGGGAAGGACGATCAATGGAGAGGAGTCGTGTTGCCAAATAGTTTCCAGAGGCTCAATACATGTTTAAAGACATGTTGGCACAATGCACATACCATGTTTTAACATGTGGTATCTAGTCTGGAAACATAAGATACGCACTTGAAACACAATGATTGGGCTGTTAGAGTGTCCATTGTCATGGCATCCACGACCCTGAAACATCCTCAGAACGTCTGCCCGGCAGCTCTCAGCAGCCTGCCACGCCGCGTAGCGCCGTGCCTGGGGGCAGGGCGGCGGAGTCCGTTCTCCCTCCGTCCCGCTGTCCTCTGCATCCGAACTCTCGCTGCGCCTATCTTCACCCAGCGCGTTCCACTACTCGCAAGGTGCCTACTCGCAGACGTCCGAAAAGCACATGTCTGTTTCGATGTGATTTATCGTAGATCCCCCGCGGGGGATCCAGATCCAGGCCATTTGCGAGTAGTAGCTCTGCGCGTAGTGGAACGCGCTCGTCTGTATCTGGCAGCCGTGCGTGCCGAAGTGTCCGAGGCGCGGGAGTGCCCCGCTCAAGACTGCGCGCTGAGCCAGTGGACCCAGTGGTCGAGCTGCAGTGGCCAGGAGTACCCTCAGGCCAGCGCGTGCGCTGGTTGCTGCGGCCCTGAGCTCTGACCTCTCTGCGCATTACACTGTCGGGAGTGGTGGGTACAACGGTGACCATAGAACTGTGCGTATGAGATGTGACGAGGCGAAGTCAAGGCAGCTCGGCCTGAACGGACTAGATTCCCGAACCGGCGAATGTGATGATGGGGTCCCGTGTGTCTTCTCAATTCGCCCGACCAGCTCTCCCTTCGTACCAACCCCCATTCTGTATCCTCAAGGTCAGCCCCTTCGCAACGGCTCTTCGCCATCCTTGCCCACATGTTCCTTGCACTTCTCCAGTATCATCAGCCGCCCTCCCCATCAACTACCCTCCCCGATCCACATCCACCTTCCCCAATTACCTTCGCGGATTCAACC
This sequence comes from Prorocentrum cordatum, assembly GCA_963575745.1. Lineage (NCBI taxonomy): Eukaryota > Dinophyceae > Prorocentrales > Prorocentraceae > Prorocentrum > Prorocentrum cordatum. The sequence goes on along the minus strand of CAUYUJ010019863.1, from coordinate 82,166 downwards.
CTGCGCCCCCTCCTGGCCAATCCTTCTGTCCAGCCCTCATCCTCACTCCTGCTACTAGGCCCTCCTCCCAAGTCCTCCTCGCCAATCCTTTTCACCAGCCGTCCTCATCGTCCTTCTCCTGCTGCCTCCTTCCCGTTAGACACCCCCAATTCGAATGGCATGTGTAAGAGACGTGCTTCTGGCACGCTTTAGGACTTTGGCCCCCCATCCGCTTGACTATTTCAGATTCAAGCTTTGCGCCAGGGATGATTCAAACATGCGCGGCGCAGCGTAGTTCTTCACGCTAAGCGTATCTCCTCCAGCCCGTTCAGAAACCCTACCCATGAGAGCTGGCGAGAAAGGGACGATGAGACACACATCTAGTGAAACACAGCTCTTCTGATTCATGCAGAACGGGAGCGAGGGAAGGAGGAGAGCAGTAAGAGGAAGAGGAGGAGGAGGAGGAGGAAGAGGAGGAGGACGAAGACAAGAGGCGGAGGAGGAGGAGGAGGAGGAGGAGGAGGAGAAGGGGGAGGCACATCGCCTCTTGGGGCCCTCGTGGGACGCTCTTGATGCATTATTTGGACGCCCTTGGGGTCGCCTTGGAGCCCTCTTGGGGCCCTCTTGGGATCCCTGGGGGGCCTCTTGAGGCAATCTGGAAGGCTATCGATCACATGAGGGGGTCCTGATCCTTCCCCGCTGAGACCATCAACCTCGCTTCTCAGCGCGATTTTGTGGCGCTCTTGTGCCGATCTTGGGCGCTCTTGGGACCGTTTTGGAGGCCTCTTGGGTCCCTCTTGCGGCTCTTTTGGGCCATCGAGCGGCAATCTTGAGGCCCCCAAAGCGTACCGGAAGCGAACCTGCGAGAATGTACGCATCTCTGAGTAGGCGTTTTGATGATGTGTGCCTCTTTGGGGGAGTGTCCTGATGGGGGCTCCGAGGGCACTTGGAACCGTCGTGTGGTCCTTGTCGGGCATTTTGGAGGCATGCCGGTAGCCGTATTGATCCATCTTCGGCTATCTTGCGCCGCTCTGGAGGACATCGTGGAGTATCGGAGGCATTCTGGCAGCTATCTTGGGCCAACCAGGGCCCTCTGACACGTGGCGAACCCCCCAGAACACCCTCAGAGAGGGGAGGGGGAGGGCACCCCTCCTCCTGGGCTGACTGCGGTATTGAGGCTGGATAATGTTGGAAGGGCAGGCGACAGGAGGAGGGAGGACGAGAGAATCGGATACATATGAGGATGCGGGAGGAAGGGGGTATACGTTTGGGTTTGGAACTTCAAGCTTAAAGGGGGCGTGTGTCCATCATTCTTCAATCAGGCTGTTCCTCTCCTGTTTGAAGAAACAGTACACGTGCACGGTCGTATCAACCAGTGCTCACATGTGCCCTATCTACTCCTCGACAACCTGTTTGGAAAATACCCCGCCTGAAACCCTCTGATGCCTTCAACATTCATACCCGCACACGCTGCATCATAACGAGGGAGGAATCGAGAACGAGAGAGCGAGAGGGAACAAACGAGAGAGACAGAGAGAGAGAGAAGGACATAGAGAGGTAGGAAGGGGGCGCGAGAGAGAGAGAGAGAGAGGAAGCAGGAGAGAGCGGGAGAGGGAGAGCTTTCTAGAAGCTTGTTCAGTTGGGTACCCGAAGGCTTGTCAGACAAAATGTCGCGCCTGGAGCTCAACCCGAACGCGCTGCAGCACAACGAGAGAGAGAGAGAGGAAGAGTAGAGACAGATATGGAAAGAGGAAGAGAGAGAGAGAGAGGGAGAGAGACACACACAACCACTCAGACACTATATATATATGGTACTTCGAGAGGCATGTATTCATGTAGCGAACGAGAGAGAGAGAGAGAGAGAGACAGTGAGAGGGATCACGAAGGGTACGTACATAGAGAGAGAGGAAGAGAGAGAGAGAGAGAGAGAGATATGGGAAGTCGAGGTAGATCCCCGCTCGGGGTTACCGCACATGCAGATTCGACATTGGTAACACACATGAAGGCCATGATCACGCACTACCTCAATCATTGCACGTGCACAAGTCTCACAAGCGCAATGCAAAATGACCCTGCATATACGCTAGCCACAACGTCAAATGGGTGAATAATGCGCACGAGGAACACGTATACTTAATGTGCTCACGCAGCAGGCATGCGGGATTTTCGCAAACCCTACACATGAGTGCACGCGCAAGATCCACCCAACACCCAAAGGGTTTTTCCACGTGTTTCTCTACTCTTTCCCCTGGTCTCTGTGTTTCGTTATTCTCCACCCCCCTCCCCTGCTTCATCCCCCGCTGCGGCGTACTAGGGATTCGGGGTACATGTCTACCGGTTGTGCTGTCACATTTTGTGCTGCGGTTCCCTGATTGCTGTTCCCGATGCCTGGTGATATGAATGATCGGTCTGATTTTAAGGGGACGCGCGCACAATGCTTTACACGCATCTGACTGGGAATCGTTGTTGCGCTGCTTTTCCTCCGTATTCTCCCCCCTTGCTTGTTTTTCCCTTTCCTCCCTCCGATGTTTGACGATGGCCAGACGGCGCGTGCAGTTGAGACCCCCGCTGGTGATGTGCTGCGGCACTGCTTTGGGGTTGCTGCTTCGGCCTGGGCGGTACAGCGCTGCATTGTGCAGCCTCGACCTTCGCCCCTCTCGGTCGGGGTTGGGCATCTGCTTCGGGTTCTCTTTTCACGTGCTCATGCTGCGAATGGCACGCGCGTGAGCTTCACGGCCATCTCCGCAACACGTGGACGCTCACTAAGACAGCAGCAAGGTTCACCCCCAGACCAGGCGCAAATAATCGTAGAATGCGCGTGGCAGTATACGCACATAAAAGACACCCGGGTGACATTCACAGACACTCGCTCGAAGCAAAATGAGTTTGCACTGTGTGTTCCGGTGCCTTCTGTGTGGCGCAAGATACCCTGACATCTGAGGGTGTGCCATCGTAAGAATCACGCCGTCGTGAAGAAGCACTCCCTTGGTGCGGCACAGTGCAGGGATACTATTGCTGTAGATGTGTATACATGTGCAGTGCAATGCACGGTGCGCTGCTATCCAATGGCCTTCGGCCCACCCCGCCACCGTGCTTGGGTTGTGGGTCAGAGTCTTCAGGGATGCTTCTTGCGGTCTCTTCGGAGCTCCCTCTCTTGTGTCTCTCGGCGGCAGTTTTGTGGAGCGTCTTGGGTGCCTCCTGGGAGCCCCTTGGACGCCTCTCGAGCCATCCTCGAGGCCTCTTGAGACCCTGTTGGGGGCCTCTTGAGACCCTGCTCGCGGGGCCGAGGGCTTTAAATGTCCCTTCGGATCCCCCCGTCTGGGCCCCTTCTTGAAGCCGTCTTGGGGCCCGAAGAGGCAGTATTGGAGGCCTCTTGGACCGTCTTGGGGTCTCGGGGCCGTCTTGGGCCGTTTTCGGGCACTCGTGGAAGCCTCTGGGGCCGTCTCGGGGCGAACCTGCGAGCCTCTTGTGCAGTCGGAGCGTCGGGAAGCCGAAAAGGCGAGAACGCGAACCTAATTCAAACACCTAAGGAACATCAATGATTTTTCCTCAATCGTCGAGCCATCTTGGGAAGCCTCTTGGAGGCCTCTTGAGGCGCCATGGAGGCTTCTTGGGCCGTGTTGGGGCCATCTTGGGGCATCTTGGGGCGATCTCTCGGCGACTCGGCATCCTCTTCGGCCGTCTTGCGAGCATCTTGGGGCCCCCCTGGGCCTGTCTTGGTGCCCTCTTGGGTCCGGGGCACCCGCTGGAGCCCAGAGGAACCGCGACAAGCCTAGGAATATTATGCAATTTTGGCTCTACGCCTCGTCAGGAGCCTCGGGACCGAGGATTCAGGCCCAGGGGATGAGACACAGGACTGGAGGACACGCCCAGTCCGTGCCCAGATGCACGGTGCCGGATCCCAAACGGAGGTGAATAGACAGATTGCCATGCAGCTCAGCGCGGTCATCTGTGAAGTTGAGAGGGAGTCGGCGTGGATCCGTTGTGAGGTCACAGTAGTTCGTGGCGATAACCTATATAAGGCGCCATGCGGTTCTTGCTCCACTTCGCGGAGCGCAGCGCGCACGATGCAAGAGAGTTTCACTGGTCAGGGCAGCGGCCGGGCCCTGTACTTTCTCTTGTTGGTCCTTTGCTGGCCTCCTCGTCCTCCTCCCCGCTTATGCTGCGTTCCCCCCCCCCCACCCCCCCACACCACTATCAACGGTTGCTTCTCTCCAAACGCTGTGGCTGCCATTTCCTGCCTGTCCCCCTGTTCCGTTTTCGTCACCGCACCAGCGCTTGCAGCATGCCCCGTTGCATCAAATAATCAAGACATCTCCCAGCATGCTTTTGTTTAATGCGCGGCCTCAGGGGTCCCGACCGCTTCCCGAGGGGAGTTGTCGTTCTGGATCCGTTTTTGATTGTCCCGGGGCCCGATCACGGGGTGGCCGAAATCGAAGGAAAACGCTCGGATCGGAAAAAACATATCATCGGAGATCTGGGAACCGGTTTCTCAGAGCAGTGCTTGCACCTAGGGGTTCTTACCTCTGGTCTACGGAGCTGGGCCTGGGTGTCGCTCTGGCGGCTAGGTGGCAACCGTCGCCGCCCCATGGCAGCCTTGTCGCCGCCCATTGTCTGGGCCTGTGTGTCGCTTTGGCGTCTATGTGGCCGCCGTCGTCGGCCCATCCCCGCCACGTCGCCGCCTCGTCGACGTTGCGCTTTGTATTACACTGCGTTGCATTGCGTTGCGCAACATAGATTGCGCCACATAGATTGCTTCGCAAATCTCAATCGGCAAAGGCTGCGCCACACGCATCGCACCACATAGATTGCAACTCATACGTTGCACCAACTGGATTGCACATCATGTGTTGCATTACTCTTATTGCACCCCACCGATTGCACCACATATATTGCACAACGTAGGACGTACATGGCTTGCACTACGTAAGTTGCACCACTAAGATTGCAACGCGCAGAGTGCGCAGCATGGATTGCGCACGCACACACACACCATGTTGCACAACACATGTTGCACCACAGATGCTGCCACACGCCAGATTGCACAATATAAATTGCGTAGCCTATATTGCGTTACGTAGATCGAATTGCATATCTTGTGCAGCATCGGTTGTACCACGCATATCGCTCAACATACACTGCACAGCATGACTTGCACAACATATGGTGCAGCACATAGATTTCACAACATATATGCCACGCAACTCGATGCACACAATAGATAGTGCATCATAGGTTGCACCACGTAGATCGCGTTACATATAATGTTTCACCCATATCGTACCACTTAGAGTGCACCACGTATACTGTACCACATATATCGCTCCACATAAATTGCATCGCACATATTGCACACCATGGACCGAACCACATAGATGTCACTACATAGGCGCCACCACATAGATTGCACACCTGAGATTGCCGAACAGATATTGCAGACACAGCTTGCAACATCTAGATTGCACGATACCGATTGCACAACAATTGCACAACCTCTATTTCACCAGGTAGATGTCACATCATAGAGTGCACCACATAGGTTGCACACGACAGATTCAGAATATAGCTTGCACCACGTATTTGTGCACCGCCCGGGCTGCACAGCATCGATTTCAGTGTATTCAGTGCACCACCTATTTTGCCCCACGTAGGTTGCATCATATATGTATGGCCCTCTCTCTCTCTCTATATATATATATATATAGATTGCACGACGTCGACTGTACCACATACATTGCACTACTTAGAGTGTACCATACTTACCGCACACCATGGGTTGCACAACATGTGCTGCTCCACGCGCACGTCGCCACACACATTGTATCAGATGGACGGCAAATCCGGAATACTAAACCAGACATTGCACCACATGAATTGCACAGCCCATTTTGCACCACATATTCCAGCACATATGTTGCCTCACACCGAGTGCTTCAATGTGGAGCACAATATGACTCTACCACATAGGCTGCACTACAAAATATTGCACACCATATATTGCACAACATATTCTGCACAATCTAGATTGTACACACCTGACTGCACAACATATATTGCGCAACACGTTTAGGATACAACATGTTGCCGAACCTGTTTTGCACCCAACGTGTTGCACCCACCATGCTACGCAACCTACATGGCTCTACATACATTCAAACACATCGATTACATCACGTCGATGACATAACATATACTGCTAGAGACGCACTGCTTGGGGTCCACGCTGGCGGACATTTTCAAATATGATGTCAACGGGGAAAACAGTGATCGCCTGGATAGTGTTTTTTAACCGTACGGGCCATACCGCGGGACCCTCCTCTCTGTTCGACCGAAAAGGGGGTCCAGCTGAAGAGCTGTGGTGCAATAGATTTGGTGCAATATTTTTGTGGGGGTGCGATCGATTTGGGGCGTGCAATACATTCCAGTGCGCAGATGTATTGCTGGATTGTCGCGTGCAATATATCAGAATATCATTTCCCCACATCTATTGCACCACCCCCTTTCGGCCTGACCCCATTTTGGGTCGACCAAAGACATGTCCCCTCCTCCCTCCTCCTCCTCCTCCTCCTCCTCCTCCTCCTCCTCCTCCTCCTCCTCCTCCTCTTCCTCCTCCTCCTCCTCCTCCTCCTCCTCCTCCTCCTCCTCCTCCCCTCCCCTCCCCCTCCCCCTCCCTTGGCGCTCCCTGGCACTCGCCCCTGGTGCGCACAGGCGCCTGCAGGTGCTGGAGCCGCACGGCGGGGGGGGGGCGTTACCCTAGGCCTCCTAGATGGAGTCGGAGTAGATGCGGTCGGTGGCTCGCGCCGCATCGCCGATGCATCGACGATGCGGCTCGATGTGGAGATCGATTTTCTCCATGCCGGTGTCGGCGATGCATCGCCGATGCATCGCCGATGCATCGGCGATGCATCCGCGATGTGGTGCAACCATCCGACCCCATTCACCCGGACCCCATCTGGGAGGCCTCTACACACGGCGGGGGAGGGGGCGTTACCCAGACCCCTGACACCATGATTTTTTCACAGCGTCGACTCCCGGAGGTCCTGACCCATTCCATTGGAACCGCTCTTCATCCTGAGTCGTTTCTGGACGGCCCAAGGCCTGGCAAAGACCCCCCCGAGGGAGAGAGGAGAAAACAACGGAAAGCAGTCCGTTGGGACTTTTGCTGGGCGCGGGGCGGGTCCAGGTACGTTACGTATGCCCTGCCCCCCTCCATCATGCCCGCTATCGCCGCTCAGGAAGGCAATTATCGGGCTGGCAGGATGGGGCTGGGGGAAAAATGAGGGTATCCTTGCCCGCAGGCGGCCGAAGGTATCGTGCAGTTCATCTGGATGCTATTGCTCATGCCCTTCATCCTCCCAACCTCTTCCTCCGACTCGACGTAAGAGTGACCTTTCGCCGGAGTGACCTTCGGTGCGGGCACAGATGGGCCCTCAGATGGCTGCAAACGAAGCCGCAGCAGCAGCAGCAGCAGCGGCTTGCGCGCCCAGGCTTGGTCCACCTGCGGCCCCCGAAAGGCCGCGCACCGAAGGCCGCTCTTCCCCAGGGTCACTCTGGCGTGTAGCCGAGTGACTCGGCTACACCGAGTGACTCGGCTGCTCGAGGCAGTCCTGCCGCCGCCTGGCAGGAGGAGGAGGAGGGAGGGGGAGGAGGGGGGAGAGGAGGAGGAGGAGGAGGAGGAGGAGGAGGAGGAGGAGGAGGAGGAGGAGGAGGAGGAGGAGGAGGAGGAGGAGGAGGAGGAGTTTTTGTGCTGGTGGGGCCAAGGGGTGCAGTCGAGACTAGCAGCCAGCGGCCTCGCGCTTAGGGCGCGATCAGTGGGCTGACGGGCACCTCCCAGGCAGGGTGAGGAGGAGCAAGGAGGGGGGCGAGTGCCTCCGTCAGGAAAAACACAAAAATTCAAAAACGGGAGCGGACCCAGGACCAACCAGCCTCAAGCATCATCCTCCTCCCCGGAACCAGGAAGGACCTCCAGGCCCTTAAATTTGTGGTCGAGGGCGAATGCGCCAAAGGGGGTGGGGCGGGGTCCGACTCCCGAGGCCCGAAGCTCGATCCCGCTGCGGGGGTGGCAGCCACGCCACAGCTTACGCAGGCGGTCCCACGCAACAGACCCACGCGGGCAGCTTCCGTGGCAATCTTGGCCGAGCTTCTGGGTGTTGTGCTCACTATAAGCACCGCATACACTGCAAAACACAAAAGGGCCCACCGTCCAAACGCGGTGGCCAGCTCCAGGTCTGCAGGGGGTGGCTTTCAAAATCTGGATCGTGCTCCCAGATCTCAGGCACCTGATGCACCTGAAGCCACCCTTGGGAAACCAGACAGGGTCATGAGTGCCCTCGGGAGGCGCAACATCATCCGAGAGCCGAGGGACGATTCGGCGCCCCCTCCGAAGCCCCACCTCGCGACGGGAGGCGGAGGCCAGACTTGGCCCAGCCCCACGGATGGTCCTGGCCAAGTACTTACCCACATACTGGACCAGCCGATGGGAACGGATCACTCGATCCTCGGCCTCCTGATCGGAGGGGTGCATGGCGGTTCCTGCGCGCGCCGTCTCATCGGCAGCCTTATTGCCTAGGCGCCTCCATTGAGCACCCTCGTCAAGGTCGTCATCACGCACACGCGCGTGACCTTTGACCTTAATCACAACGACCTCCCCCCCCAAGTCCGACACGCGGTCCCAAACCCCCTCCCATAAGTCGGCACAGGCGTGCAGCGCACCAGTGGTCTCACAACGTCCCTTACGGAAGCTGGAGACCACCCAATCACAGTCAGAGAGGTACTCATAAGGGCCAAACATAACATTATCAAGATACATCTTGAGAGCAAAGAGTTCGGCAACCTCAGGGCTCTGGTTTAAACCTGGGAGGGGGCCGCACAGCGAGGCCAAGACATCCAAACCGCTCGAATTCACCTGGACAACTCCCCAGCCAGCACGGCGAAGTCTGGGGTCAGAGGCCACAAGCGAACGGCACGAGCCGTCTCCAAAACATGGGCCTTCAAAGGCCCCCGACGGGGGTCGCACGCGCCAGTGAACGAGCAGGTCCATCGTGGGACGAGGAAGCCAGGGCCGAGGGTCGGCCACGAGGCCGTGGCTCCAGAGGGGCCAATCAGGGTGATTTAAGGCACCCTCACGCAATGAAGGTGGCACTAGGTAGTCGCGACGGAAAGCCCAAGTGCACGCACAGTCCCGCCAACACCAGTGCCCCACGGTCCCAGGAGCCTCACCGCAGAGCGAGCACATTGGGCTATCCCTCAGGCCGACACTGTGCAGCCGCTCATCCCCCCAGAACCCGTTGGCCGCAATACATCGGAGCGTAGCCTTGTGCAAGCCAGTCCAGTCGTCATCAGTACGGCTAGACACCAGGGCCTTCAGAGGGGCGAGGTAGGGTCCGTGGGAGAGGGTACTAAGGTAGCTTTCTTCGCAGCGGGCCTTGTCAAGGAGCCAAGCCTCGACACCCCACTGCGCAACCATCCTCACTGTGCGGGGGCACTCACGACAGAGATCAAGCACTTCACCGTCGGCAGTACACAACTTGCCCACACCCGTTCCAAGAGTCCAACCGATCCTGAAACAAGAAGCCAGCGCAGCCGAAACAGGACCCGTGACCTGGCTCCAGGGTGTCTTGGCCCCTCTGAGGGCCTTGTCCGCGTTGAAGAGCATACGGCACAAGATCTCCCGAGGCATCCAGGCGTCCCAGAAGGCTTGGGCGAGCATGACAATGGGGTTCACCGTGCAAGGGTACGCGGGGTCGATGGACGCGGTGTCTCCAGGAACCAGAGCCAGGTCTATGGTGAGGGATCTGCGGGCCGTGTGAGGGAACAGGGCCGCCCTCGCAGCCCTCCTGAGGGCCATCACTCCGCTCCATGACCTTCCAGTGACCCCGTCACCCCAGGTCCCAGCAGGGACCAGCCCCATGCTGACCAGCTGTTTGCACTTTCCCCTGGCCCTGCGAAGTGCTCGGATTTTTACACAGCGCCTTTTGACTTTGCCCAGGCGCCCCAGCCGCGTGCGCATGCCCTGCCGCTTGCCGCAGCTGTAGTCGCAGCCCAGGTTGCGAGTCGACTGGTCTCTGGCCTGCACGAGCGACGGGCAGCGCTTGCCGAGGTCCACGCTGGCCTGGTAGTCATTGCCGATGAGCTTGCCCTTCTTCTCGTTCAGCAGCAGCTCGGCGTCGTGGAGTGCACTCCTCGCCTGGCGGTAAGCCTTGCTGAGCTGCTGCACGACGGTGGGCCGAGTGCCTGTAGACTGCATCTGGATGTCGTCGACCACGTTGCCGACTGAGATGCCAGGCAGGCTCGCCAGGTCATCCAAAATGGGAATAAGAAAAATGCGCATCATCAGGTCAGCGAATGAGCATCCTGCTACTACGCCACGCATCGGCGTCATCAGCTCGAAGACGATGCCTTCGAAGGATAGCAGCCTGGGCATGGAGTACAGCATGAGCAGCAGCCGTAACAAGCACATGTTGAAGCCCAGGTCGGTAGCACAGGTCGCCAGACGGTTCCAGCGGATGTACTCATAAGCCTTGGAGAGGTCCAGCAAGATGGAGAGGCAGGTCTTACCACTGTGTGTGGCCCACTCGCCTGCAGCCGCCTGCCTCCATACACAGGCCTCACAACTCTGACCCTCGGTGCCGAAGATGTAGCTGCGCTTGTTCTTGTCGGCCCACTTCGCGCCCGTGGTGGCCCGCAAGTATCGCGTCAGTGGCCGCACCGTGCCAGGGAAGATGCCAATTGTGCGTCTCCCACCATCGGGCTTCGGAAGGAGGGCCTCGCGCATGACACGAATCGGGGCCGGGACGTAGCCAAGACGCAACATCTGAGACCAGAGTTCCAACAAGGTCAGTAGCGCATCACCGCTTAGAAAAATCAGATGTCGAGGGTGGACCACGTCACAGCCCAGCCCTGTGTCCGACTTGAAGGTGTGTGCTGTCTTCCGCAGGTCCTCGATCGACGGGAGCTCGATGTCCCCGACGTCCGTGGGCCAGCGAACGGCTGTGATGCCTTCGCCTTGGCCCCATAGGTCGTGCCACGGTTGAACAGCGTCACGTGCCTCGTCCACGAGAGACTTGGCAATGCCAGGTCCAGCCGCTGCGTTGGTGCACGCCCAGGGGGCATCCTGCTTGATCCACTTGAAGGCGCGCCGCATGCCGCCGTCAGCGGTGGCATCATGGGACCAGTCCACCCATGCCTTGTACCTGCGGTAGGAGGCCTGGCCAGCAGCGCGCTCGGCGCACTTCTCCAGGTCGTGCATCAGGTGGTCGAGGTCGTCCTCGCCCAACTGATCGAGTCGTCGGACGAGGGACCGCCATGCCTCCCACATGTCGGGCCAGCGCGTGGGCTGCGGCAAGGTGAACCGCATAAGCCGCAGCTGCAGCCGACGAAGACGTAGCTGTCCTTCAGCGCTAGGGTGGTGGCACACCGCGGCACGTCGCCAGCGCCACTCACGAAGCCTCTGGGCAAGCCATTGCCAGTGGCCCTCGCTGGGGTCAGCTGCTCCACGTCCTTTCGCTTGGCTGCGGCAGTGCATCTGCAGGGTCGAGTGCACCAGACGAACGCCGTCGGACCTGCCACGGTACCGCTCAGGCTGCTCGCAGCCGAAGTGCTGGAGCAGCTCGTCCTCGTAGCGCCGCAACCACGCGCTGAAGGCCCCGTCCAGGCTGTCGCGGTCATGGGCTGCAGCAGCCGCCTCGCTTGCCGCCTGCCAGTCAGGTCCTGGAAGCTGGGGGCCCACCAGTTGGCTCGAAGGGAAGGCCTTGGCCATGTGGGCCTTGCGCACCATGAGCGGGATCTGCGACACGTCCAGCTCGAGGATGACGCCCTTGTGCGGCGTGACCGAGAGGCCGTCGAAGGTGCGAGCACGGCACCCATGCAGGTCGTGCCGCACGAGGAAGTAGTCGATGACCCTGGCGCTCGTGGCCGTGTAGCACGTGGCCTGGTCGGGCGCGACCACCTCGCCCTTCACTGCCTTGGGCCAACGGAGGCAGTTGAGGGACTCGGGCAGGTTCTGCCAGTCGCCGCCCAGAACGCATGGCCTGCCTGCGGCGTGCAATACGCTGCCGATCTGGAAGAGGAGGTCGAGGTTCACATCCTCCAGGTCCTTGCTGGTGTGCAGGTAGAGGCTCGCCAGCACCAGCCCCTCCTTAGGCCCCAGGTCGGTGGTCCAGAAACCCTGACGAGCCGTACCAGCCGCATGGATGCCGTCATGGTCGAACTGCAGGCGTCTGAAGGCGACGTGCGGCCTGACCAGGAGGCCGATACCGCCAGTGGTGCCGTCGCCGTTGCCCGTGCGCCGAGCGGGGTAGAGGTCAGCCTTCCACCCATGGGCCCTGGCGGCCTTCAGCGCCGACTCGATCCTGGCCTCCTCCAGGTGGTGCTCCTGGATGAGCACAGCCTGCACATCATCGGGGATGCGCTTCTCCTCCAGTTGCGTAAGGAGGGAGCCCCAGCCCGTGACATTGACCGTCATGATCTTGCAGGCCTTGCCACGATGTCTCTGCAGGACCCTGGGCGACGCGGCCCCATCAGGGGCCCCCCCTCCGTCTCTCACCCTAGCCGACCCACGCCCGACCTGGTCCTCCAGGACCGACGCTGATGGCTCGTCGACCGCACCAGCTCTCGGAGAGACGGGGGGGTGATCACTCCGATACCCAAGAGGCCCAAGGGGGCAGCAGTCGGAGCACGCTATGGCTGGGAGCCTGCCTCTGATGTTAGCTCCATTCCCAGTCTGCAGTAAGACGTGCCCGGCTTGGGGTCGGGCTGCTCCAGCTCGAAGGCCCCGTCGACGACGTCGTCCAAGGCTGCACGCGCGCCGAAAAGCCGTGGCGCTGCAGCGTGTATGAGATGCAGGACAGCTGCCCGTGGAGCTCGCAGTCGTAGTACCACCTGAGTCGTCAGGATCGCTGCCCTCGTAGTCGCTGACGGTCACCGTGTCAGAGCAGCCCGTGTAGGACGAGGCAGACCTGGCCTCCTCTCCATCGAGGCGGCGAGGATCCACTCGAGTATCGAAGAACTCCTGCTCCCTGGTCATCGCCCCGGCGTGGAGGGCAAGCTGGTTGTCGTACTCCTCGGGGTCAAGGGCCTCGAGGCTCCGCAGCCAGTCATGGTAGTGGAAACGCGCTCGCCGCCGAGCACGGAATGCGCGCCTGCAGATGTCGATAGCCATATCAACTGCAGCAATGTGAGGGTTGTCATGCCCATCCTGCTGGGCCTTCTCCATGACCAGCGGCCGCAGAAACGGGTGCGACAGGTAGTTGGCAATGTATGGCACGCAGTGCCGCCTCCAGTGCATCCCGTCCATATCGTCGTCCAGGACGTGCGGGTCCTCCAGCCAGTGCCCCGTGAATCTGCGAAGGGCACGTTCGAGCTCACGCTGGAGCACAAGTGCGCGTTGCCTATCAGGGTCCATATCTTTCCAGACGCAGTAATCAGGGCCAGCCACGGCCTGCATGTCATCATACGTCGGACCGTCAAGATAGGTGGCCCCCGTGTTGGTGAAGGAGGTGCCGTCACTCTCGCCGCCTAGGTAGAAGTAGTCGTCATAGACTGGACCAGGCGCCCCTGCGGGAGTGGAAGCAGAAAGTGAAGAGGAAGAAAACCACTGCGCGTCATCGCAGTGCCCCATGTAGTAGTGGCCGTCCCAGACGTGGCACCTCCGAAGAGGTGGATCGCCCACAAGCCCGAGAACGGCGAGATCTTCGTGACCGTGTAGATGCCGATGGTGAGGACCGACCCCGTCAGGGACGTCAAAGGGTCGGCCGTGGAGCAGTGGCGGCCCCACCGCTGCTGCCAGCACCGCGGCCAGCGCCCTTGGCTGCAGTAGCCAGCCGCGCGCGCGCCGCCGCCACCACATCCTTGTCGCCATCGGCGACGAGGCCGCCAGGCTCGGCCGCTGGGCCAGCAGGCGCCGTGGGGCCTCCTGCCTCGCCTGCCGTCTTGGCCCCCGCTGCCGCAGCTGGTGCCGCTGGCTGCGCCACCGCCTCGGCCGCCTCGCCTGAGGTCTTGCGCTTCTTCTGGAGGCGGTCCTTGAGCTCCGAGTGCTGACGCTCGAGCTCGCGGGCCTCCTTCGCGAACTTGCCGAACGCCTCCTGCGCCATGGCCTTGAACTTGTTCTGGAGATCGGCCTTACGTCTGGCAGCCTCCTCGCGGTCTGACTCCTGAATCTCGTAGTCTTCCAGGGCCTCCAAGCCGAAGAGGCCTTCGTCGTCCAGCTCCACGTTGTCACCCTTGAGCAGCTTGGCGATGGACAGCTTGCCTGAGAGCGGCGGGCCAGCCGTCTGCGGTGTCGCGCCAGCGACCTGCTGCGCCAAGGCCTGCACAGCCGTAGTGTAAGCTGCCAGAGCCTCATCGTACTTGGCGGAGCGGGCCACCACCACCGACTTGGCGCTGTCCAACTGGGCCTGGAGTGAGTCAGCATGCTCGACAGCCTTGTCCAAGGCCTCAGCTGCCGCGTCCCTGGCAGCCATGGCCTCGTCCACAGACAAGGGCCGCGCCCGACGGGCACTGCGCAGGCTGTCGAGCTGCTCCTGGTACTTGCGCACTCCGCCCTCGTCCTGCTCCAGGCGGAGCAAGCTGATGAGCTGCACCAGCTTGGCCTCCTCGGGGTCGGCGTCGCTGCCGCTGGGCAGCTCTTCCACGCTGGACAAGGCGAAGCGGACCCTGGAGCCGTCACGCCGTCTCCCTGGCGTATCGGCTCGGCCATCTGGCCCAGGTCGCAGGCCGTCCTCGTCGTGCCAAGGCGCACGCTGCACCACACGCCGCTCAGCAGAGCGAGGGCGCCTAGGAGGGGCCTGCGTCGGCGCAGGTTCGCCCTTGCAGTGCTTGCAGTAGCGCCACCACGCCTCGTTCTTGCGGCAGCCGCACTTGCCGCAGGGGGTGCCGCCGCCCGAGATGGCAGGGCCGTCGCCGCCGCGCGCCGCGCCCTGCGGCCGCTGGCCGCGCGCTGGGCCCGCAGGGGGGCCTCCGCCGCGGGGCCCATGCATGGGCGGCTGGCTGCCGTGGTGCGCCTGCAGCAGCAGGCGATCGCGATGCCGCCGAAGCCGAGCACGGGCGGCAGAGCGCTGGCGCCGCGCCCTGCGGTGCCAGGCGGGCGAGCGCTCGCGCTCGCGAGGGCGCCCCGCCGCGGGCGACGGCGATCGCAGGCGCCGCGTGCCCGAGAGCTTCGCCTCGCGCCCCAGGGGGGGGCGGGAGGCTGGGGTCGTGGCCGTCGGGCTGTCCCGAAAGGAAGGGACGCCTCGGACCACAACGCCTAGGAGGAGGAGGAGGAGGAGGATGAGGAGGGGGAGGAGGAGGAGGAGGA